>PVKE010000881.1:0-118341 GCA_004027555.1 Craseonycteris thonglongyai | reverse complement strand
AACAACAGACCTTAGATAAGCAACTCATGGTTTCTGCCATATACTATAATTCTTTCATAATAATATAATTATATTTTATATTAAGTTACTTTCCATAGGTAAATCTATAAACAACCCCTATCTCTATTGCTTTTAAAATATCTCAGTAGTGTCCTACTATTACCATAGTTGGTCACTGCATTCTCAGTCTTCGGAATAAAACCTCGGTAGGGTCATTTGAATTCTGATCAGACAAATTCTCTTTGTGATCCATGTCGAATTATATTTGGCTGGCAAAGCACATTCCCCAGGTTATCTACTTTTGCACAGATAAAAAGCTGTATGAGCTAAGAGTTCACATAGCACATAATTGTTTCTATTTGTTCTAGGTAATTATCATACAATTGATACATGTTCTATAGAAGCATAGCTCCTACACCCCACCTCTCTCTAGCCCCAAATAGCCCATTCCCAGGAGAAGCATAATGTCCCAGCACTTTCTGAACTGGCTCTGGCCTGGCTGCTTTCTTAAATTGTCTGCACTATTCAGTGTTGTTCTACTGATAATTTAAAACATCCCAATTTTATCACTGGATATAGACGTTCTTTCCTAAAAAAAAATATTTTTGAAGTATGTACAATGGTTTAAAATAACCATTAAAATAAAATAGACTCTACTAATAGCCTATTATACATATATAAAATTTCAGAAACAGTAGAAGAATAATGCGACACCTGCAAATAATATTGTCCAATAACCATACAATGGGCTTTGTGAAATTGGCTATACAGTTATTATATTCCTATTATCCTCCTTATTTTAAACATGAAACAACCAAGACCTAGAAAGCCACGTGACATCACCAATGACAACGGTTCCCAAGCCCCTCTCTTTGTAAAATGTCTGAATATTTTGAACTCGTTCAGTGTGGGGTTTTTTCTATATTTGTTGTTATAATGTGAAGCAGGCATTTTTGACAATCCCTGTTTATGAAAAATGACTCACAGTTTTCAGCAAAAATGCCAAGCTCAACTGTGTGCAGCACAGTCTTGGGAAGGGAAAGTTATATTTATCCTCTGAGTGAGGAAATGCCGAGAAAAAAACAACTGCTCTCCAGCATTCTGCATCAATGCCTTGGGTAGTCCTTGCTTAGTTATGGAGGAAAAAAAAAAAGACAATCAATACAAAAGACGTTCAAAAGTGATGTGTGCTCTAGAAATGAACAGAAAGTACTGGAGTTACTTATAAAAGAAGACTCCTTCATACTGGGACACAGGACACAAATGCAGCTGACCTAATTGGTAGACCTATCATTTGAATCATGTCCTGAATTTGATCCAGCTGAACGTGGAGCACTGTTTTTCTGTGGATCCATCAACAGCAAAGTCTTTATGGAGAGCCTGCTAGGCCCCAGTCCAGTGCTGGGTGATGAGGACAGGGCCAGTGCAAAGACAGGACCCGCAATAAGGTTCCCAGGCCCTGGGAGCCTCCTCACCTTTCCCCAAGCCCTTCAAAATGCCTTCTCCAACTGGAATCCCTTCTGCATTGAAATCCTCCTTTAGAAATGGCATGATTTAAATCAAGGCTCGATGCTACGTTCCAGTGCAGATGCTCTGTGGTTAACAGCCAGTCTTGACTCTCTATGCATCGCTGATGTCTGTGTGCGTGGGTTTGCTGAGCAGAGAGGAGGGCCCAGAGCCATTCTGCGAGGCTAATCCCAAAGCTGTGGTAAGGCCCCCTGCAGATGCCACTGCCCCTGAAGATTGGCTCTCTGGGACCTGACTAGCGGTCTCCAGGGGGAACAATTGGTCTGTGGATAGCAACCATCATGGTGTATCCACAGCCATGCCATGGCTGCCGCCTGCTCTGAAAGCTCCGCCCCCACATTGCCACCACGTGTACCCAACACTCCTGGGCAGGACAGTCTGGAGGCCACTTCTTCCAACGTGCAGAAATGTTCAGGTCTATTTTCAAGACATCACCTCTCAATTATGAACGAGCATTCTTTGCTGTTATGTCATTTGAGCCCCACAACAGTCCTACAGACAACACATCATAGATTGCATCTCGCAGAGGAGGAGACAGACGGACATCCAGAGAGAGACATGTTACAAGTCACAGAGCTTGATTGGTTCAGATTTTTCTAATACCATCCTATTTTAAAAAAATACAAAACCCCGCCTTACATATTTATGATACACATCAGTTCACACAGCCTGTTCACACATTCTCTCGCCAAATTCATCTCATTGGGTAGCACTGTTTTCTCCAAAGACCCCCTCAGGCTGAGCCTGTTTTTTAAATGCTTTGCACTGTAGGAGAAGGCAGGCTTGGGAGGCAGAAGTCTGTCTTTATTATTTTTTATTTATATATTTTTTTTTTTTTTGACAGAGAGAGAGTGATACAGAGACAGAGACAGAGAGAGAACTGAACCAGGGGCACTCCCCAGTTCAGCATATGGGTCCACACAGGCCGGGGCCGGGATTCGATCCTTGGTCCCCGGCGCTGCAAAGTGAGTGCTTAACCCACTGAGCCATCCCGGCTTCCCCAGAAGTCTGTCTTTATAAAACACACATAAACCGCCAGATAACTGATAAATCCAAGAGTCCAAGCCAGTGCTCAACCATTTCATTTGTAAATTCTGCAGATGGTGATTTGGCTTTGACATTTTGGGTTTCATTTTATCCTGCTCTCTCTAAGGAAAATATGATTTTACTCTCCTCTTCTAAAAGCTCTGAAGTTGGTAAGTATGGACAAATGACAATTGTTCACCTGATAGATGTAGACTTAAATTTGCTTTAGCTATATCCTTGTTTTATGATCTCGGGTACATCATTGCTCTGCGTCTCAGACTCCCCATAAGGAAATGTGGATAACAGTAATTAGGAATTTGATACAGATCAAATGAAGGGATCAGAGGCAGAACACTTTGAAAAGGGTAATGCTTCCAATTGAGGAAAGCAGGGAAAGAATAGAATCAGCCCTATGCCCCCGTCTGAATAGCTGTAACCATACAGGGATTGATGTTCATTATTTAATGTAGATCATATGGCTAACTCCTTAGCAATTGGTAATATTATCCCCACTTTTGCTTTATTATTCTTGACAGAGCAGTTGAGGATATGAAAGCTGAAGCAATTTGCTCTAGTTTGCAGAACTCCTTGCTCTATTTTGATGAGGAGTATAGCTGGAAATGGAAGCGTGTAGCATCCAGTTCTAAAACTTATTTTTCCTGGACATGAAATGCTTCCTTTTCTTTATCTTCAGAGGATCTCTCTTTTTTTAGTCTTTTATGGACTGAATGGCATACCTGCCACTTAATGTGTACTGCATGTCCATAAGAATACTTACATATACATTGCAGTTTATTATGCATTTCATCTTTAGCATGGCTGTTGTCAGAATTGAGTCCTTACCACCTGGAAATACTAGTTTATAAAGCACAATTGTGCCAACCCTCAACTCTTATTAGGTAGAAATCAGAGTCCTGCTTAAGTTTCAAGCTCTCTGCAAACCTTTTTTTTTTTTGCATAAAAACAATCAGCCCTGTTAGTACCTTCCACCAGTTAGGCAAACTCATACCCAGTGTTTGCGAATCCTTTCTAAGGTAGGGTAGCAAGGTTAGGGAGAAAGGCTGGACACCAGGTAAAATGAGAACTGGACAAACTCAGTGTAAATTGAAAACAAGACCCAGGGGTGACTATTACTGTGCTTCTGTTGTCAAATATATGAGGAGCTGTCGTAGGGAAAAGGAATCAGCAGTTCTGTAGAAATACAGGAAGTAGAGAAAGAACCTCTGGTAGCATCAAAGGGAGACAAAAGGAAGAACATTCGAAGAAGTAGAACGAGGACAGAAAGAACAGAAGGGGACTGGGGGAGCAGGACGGCTACCCAGGGAGATCTGACCCCAAGGAGCTATCTTTCACTTGGGGCCAACAGAAATCCCAGGTGGTCCAGAATGGGGCTCAAGATGCCTGTCAATCCCTTAAAATTGTGTGTATAAATGCAAATAGCAGGTTTTCAAGGGAAATGACTTATACCTCTCCTTAAATAGTGAAAAATTTCCAAGACTAAAGCCTGACAACACAGTCTAAGAAACAGATATCCCGTGGTGCTTTAAATCCCAGAGGAGTTTCCTCTATGGAAAGGAGACTGGATTGTTAGATCTGATGTCCTTCTTACTGCTAATATTCTGTTTTCAGGTCAAGTCCAAGAGGGACTAAACAAAGAAATCTTTAGAAAATGTAAGCTACAGTTCAGATCTATGGCAAATACAATAGCAAAAGGAAAAGACTAAACTATGCCTTGGCTACTTACAGCCCATCAGGTATTTTCTCCCAAATAGAACAAAATTCGAGTCTGCTTCTGGCCACTGTCCCAAACATCTCATCACCCAAGAATCTGATTTTGCAAAAGTCAGCCAGAGGAACAATAGCCTAGACTTGAAGGAACCAACTGAGAATTGAAATTAACATTTCCCTTGTAAAAGAGGCGGGGCTGCAAAATGCAATCATCAAAGAATTGAGGAAACACAAGCATCAGATTTAAAAAGATCTGAGAATGAAAGAACACATTCCAATTGAAAATCCAAAACCAAGGCACACGGTTTTTCTTGCTGAAGTGTAGATGCTCATTCAATTGGATCCTTGAAGATTTCCCCTCCCCGTCACACATTTCTTCCTACACAGCCCTTCTCTCCCCATCTTCTTTCTTTGCCCAGAGACAAGGTTCCTCTGGAATTTGGATATGACTGCAAGTACAAGGCGGGTCTTACCTACAGCACCCAGACCTTTAAGCCCGTTTATAGAAATGACATGACAGAAACTGAAGTAGATTTCCAGAGCTTTCAGCTTGTGCAGCATAAGATTCAAAAACATGTCCCGTGCATTTCAATTTCTTATTTAAAAAAACAACCCACTTATATTAAAAAAAAAAAAACAAAACACCCTCCACTTCTATTCACCCAAGAGGATGACTCACTTCCAAGCTCTTAAGACTTTTAAAAAGTTTTTGAATCTGTCATAATAAGAACACTTTACCACAAGCTGTATTAAGTACCTTGTTTTTTGTCCAAAATATCTATAAATCTTACAGCAATAAATAATCAACATAAAAATGAAACATTGACTAATAAAATAAAACATGTCATTTCATTCAGATCTTCCTTAACAAGTAACATACACACATTTTTTAAACTAAATTTTATATAAGAGCTGGAAATTGAGATTTTAGAATTAGGACCTGGAATTTGAGGTCTAATATTGCCGGACATTTTCTTGCTACAACTAGAAAAAAGTAGGTGGAATTGAAAAGAAGTTAAAAAAAAAAAAATTAAGTTTGTAAGCTAAAGGAAGTTTGTCCCTTAGGTTGTCGACTTAAATCATTTAGTGACTGTGAACATTTTTATGAGATTAAGATATATCGAATCACCCAACCATATTAACACATCAGTTACAGATGAGAAACTAAATTCATGTTAATGGACTTTGGCATGTAGCAGTTCTATTTTATTATAAAAAATAAGAATAACATATGCCTAGCTTGGTTCGGATCTCATATCTTCAAATAACATGCAAGTAGAGGGACAGAAGTGTGTTGACAAATCAAGACTTCAAAAGGCAGAAAAAAAAAAAAAGACACCAAAGAGAATTACAAAAAGAGCACATGTTTTTTTTAAATCAGCTATTACTTCCAGGAAGAAATGTTAAATATTAAGAAAAAGAGACAAGTTTTGGTAAACACTGGCCAACTTCACCTACTTAAGAGCATCCCACTTTTGGGAAACTGATTGCGGGACAGAAATCTTTCTTTCAGATTGACCCAATCTGTTGATAGCCCACCAGATGCCTAGGGATTTGTGTGCAAACTCCAGGTTCTCCATTAGTAACATCCAAACACCACAATCTCAACCACCAAGGTTAAAAATGTCTTGAAAGGAAATAAAACTGGCTTAGCTCCGCATTTGTTTTTGATTTGAAAGATGCCCAAAGGATTTTTACCAAGAAAAGAGAATTCATTTCTTTAAAGAAAGTATCAAGCTTGACTTTTATCTTTAGTATTATTACCATTATCATTATCACTCTGATGTTATTGCTTTGCCTGTCCGTTTACTGAGAGACTAGAGAGAGCTTCTTGACAAATGATGATGCCTTCAGTTTAAATATCTTCGGTAGGTTTCTTGTGACATAAAACTGACTACAAATTTCCAGAAATAAGAAAAAAGAATCCCTCAATGCACTCCAGCCAGTAAATGGAGTATAAAAAAATACGTTCTCTGGTAAAAGATCACCCTGAAACTTTTCAAGGAAGTGGCAGCTGGGGGGGCGGGGGGGGGGGGGGGGGTTCACAATTCCATTGAAGATGCACACGTGTTTCTTCTTCAGTGTGACCAAAGGAAAAAGGAAACTGTATCATTTTAGAAGCAAGGGTGGGAGCACAGAGCAGTTGTTAAGGACTGGGTGCAGGCACTGCTTTCTAAGCAACAGGAGTAGTATTTATTTAGGGAAGTCCGGGATGTGAAAGCCAACATTTTCTGGACACCATCTCTCAGTCTACGTATAAGAAACCTGTGTCTGTCTGTGACAACTCCAGATTAACTTCCTGGGACACCTTCCCTCTTTTCTGTCTCCACATCCTCCCCTCACTCTAACACTGTCCCCTTGGTGTTCTATTTGTCCTCTGCGTAGACTCAGTGGTCTCCTCACACAGCATTACCATTGTCTGCAGATACCTTGCTCCTCAATTCAGTCTCCTTCATTCATGTCATAAACATGTCTAACACCTGCAAGCTCCAGGCTTACACTGTGGACTCCTTGAGGACAGACTCTACGTTTTACTCATCTCTGTTTCTTCAAAACTCACCACTGTCCCTGGCTCTTGGCAGGTGCTGAGTAAATACTTGCCATCGCTGTTTACCCTCACAATGAATTTCAATGGATCTGCAGTGATCCTATGGGATCTATCATGGGATGACTTATGACCTATGAGTATCTGTTTGGTTGCTAAACTTCCACCAATGTAAATCACAAACTAAGAAAGATGAGATTCTGAACATAGTCTTTTTCATACAAGTAGAAATTGAACCACTTTTCTGCAGATATCTTACTAAAAAACCTTAATGATGGCCTAGATTGGTAACTTCCCATAATGTTCAGCATTGCACTCATATTTGTAAAGAATGAGTTCATAATCTGACAAATCCATTTCTCTTTCTGCGATCAATCTGGACTTCCAGAAAGAAAAGGACACTGACAAGAAGGGTCCCAATTGGGAGCTCTATAGCCATTAGTTCTTCATTGATTCTGGGGTCTCAGCGGCTAAGGTAAGCCATCCCTCTGGGAAGCGTTTTGCTACAGGTAATTTTTCTCTCAGAGACTATTCTCCTGCCTTAGGCCACACAGATTTGAGTTCACTTCTGTAGAGATAATAGCCTTATTGCTCTCTGTACTGACAAGAGAGAGACTCTGAATATGTGTGGAAATAGTCTACATTCTTTTCTAACCCCCCTCCCTTTGAGCAAGAACATCAGATGTTTGATAATATTTATGATAGTAACAAAATAATTTCTATGTTCTTTATGAAGATCACTTAAAAATTAACATAGCATATCATTTTAAATAAAAATCTGATACTCTTTAAATTGTGGAACTTCTGTATCACTTTCAAGGTCAGGACCTGGAGTTTGAGGTCTAATGTTGCTGGACATTTCCTGGGTACACCTAGAAAAGAGTTGGTAGAATCAGAAATAAAACTAAAAAATATCTATTTTATAATACCGGAGAGTTGGTAAGAAGCAAGAACAAAGTCAAGAATTCAGTCATTACTTTGTTGTGTGACGTTGGGTAAATTCTTTCCTCTCGACTCAGTTTCTTCCCTTTTGACCCTAAGTTGAACTGATTCTGCTGGAGCACCCACCCAGTCCCATTAAAACTGACCTCACAGGTCATAAGGGTCCCAGTTGTAGCCTGAGCCTATTTTATTCTTTACCCCCCAAAAAACAAATCAAACAAACAAACAAAAAGCACGCTTTACATTTTATAACTGATCAGTCAAGATTCGTTATTTCTTAAAAATATGATCATTTCCTTATCTCTGCCAAAAGAAGTTATTTTCATATGAAAATGCAGCACAGTGGTTTTGTGTCTTTTACAGTTATGAGCAGGACCCAAGTGCATGACGTGTGAGGGCAGACAGGTGGGAAAGGAAGCTGGGAAGGAGGGAGGGTTACATCACAGCAAGAGGCCGTGTTAAGGTGAATAAATCTGGCCTCAAAAGCAGAATGAGAACTTGGATCTTTGTAAAAAGAGAGGATTATGCCTGAAAGGAGGAAGAGGAAGTGGTAGAGGTCCCTGAACAAGCAAGTAGGACTTCGGCCTCTAGACTGGGGATCTGACACAGGAAACCAGTGATAACATGGCTGCCCCACCCCCCACCCCCCGGGGAGCAGGATGTATAGCTCCTGCCCAGGCCTAGAGGTCCTGAAGCCATGGGATCAAAGTCTCAGGTTCAGCCTCTGGGCTCTGAGAACACAGCCATGCGCTCCCACGCACCTCCACAGGCCTGCGAGGACAGAGGCTTGTTGTTGAAGCTACTCAGGCTTCGGCTGTTTGAATATTTTCTACCCATCAGCTGAGTCTGCACAGTGCTAGGTCTTGGGGACAGATCTGTGAGCCAGGATGAAGGGAAACTAGGATGAGGTAGGCTCTGGCACCATGTGGTCTGGGTCTACAAGGCTGGGAAATGCCTTTTCTATAGGGAGAGGAGAAAACAGGCCTTCCCAGGCAAAGCCAATATGCTTCAATGGTTTTCAGAGATGATAGGATAGGAGGGAAATCGGGAAGAAGGAAATCAGTCTGTTTTGCAGGAGATCAGAGCTCATGTATGAGAAGAGCAGAAAACGTGGCCTAGAAGCCCTGTCGTGAGGTGACTGGAAGTTTCAGCTACAAAGCATGTGTTTCATGCTGGCGGTAATAAGGAGCCGCTGAATAATCAGGGATAGTCCTGTGCCTTCTTCTCCTTTAGGAGCTCTAACCACCACAACGGCAGTGGCTTAAACAATACACCTCTGTTCTTTATCCTACAGTATTGGAGGTGAGACACCTCGCCACATCAGGGAGCTGGCGGGGTTGCCTTCCTCCTGGAAGCTGGAGGGAAGCAGCTTCCTTGCTTCTTCCACGTTCTGGAAGCGGCCTGCTTCCCCTGACGCATGCTTTCCTCCACCTTCAAGGACAGCAATCCCAGCTCTCCCACCGCTGCCGCCGGCTTCCCATCGGCTCCGACTGCATCCCGGGCCTCTCTTTTTCCAATTATACTGGGCTGGCTCCGATAATCCAGGATAATCTCACCATCTCAAAAATCCTTAACCAATGCCATCTGCAAAGGCTCTTTTGCCAAGTAAGTTAACATTCAAGGGTTCCAGAGCTTAGGGTACAAATATCTTTAGGGGGCCATTATTTTGCCTATCATGCCCAATAGCAGCCAATTCACCAGGGCTAAAATAACATGAATAGCAAACACTTGTCCAATATGTCTTATGTACAAGGCAGTATTCTAAATCCTTTCCATGTGTTAGCTCATTGAATCCTCAGAGGTACCTGAGATGCAGAGAAACTCAACAGATTGGCAAAGGTCACCCAGCTAGGAAAGAGGGGGCAGGGATACAAACCCAGGCCATTTGGAGCCAGAAGCCATAACTGCCACCCACCCCATGATGTCACTTCTGAAGTGATATGCAAGATATCCAGTGAACTGCTCCAATCTCATTTCTTTTCCTGATATATACTGAAACCTCTGTCTGTATTAATCATGAGAAATTATTCCAAAAGAAGGCAGAGAGTGACAATACCCCAGCGTTTGCTCACATTAGTGTCCTCGCCAACCATGATGTTATCACAGAACAATAAGATAACCTGTCTCACAGCCAATTAGGCTCTGAAGCTCTGGCCTAATAACTGTTCAAATACTCGAACTGTGATAGAGCTTAAAGTATCTACTTGAAAGGAAACAGGACATAATTGCATTCAATTCTGCTATCCCCAAAATGGAAGAATGGAAGGAGGGTCTTGATGGTTTCCCCTGGAAACCTGATTTCCTTACACGTAGAGATGGTTTTGATTTGAGCTGACTGCCTATAGTCACTAACGTGTGTTAAATACAGTGGGTTCTGGAAGAAAATAAAAAGGCAGAGAAAGTAGCCCAGAAGCAAACGTACAATGAGCTGGTGATAAGACACACAGGGCATTTCTGAGAGAAGCTTTAGAGTTGATGGAATTAAATTACTGCTCTTGGTATCTATTTTTTAAGGAAAATGTATATTTGCCTAATCCAATTTCAGCATAATTCATATCACTCTGAGAACACTGGCATATGGTTACATGAGATATAAATTGGGAGTATGATTAAAAATCACTGGAGTTTCGATTTCAATTATATTTCACAAAATAGACTCCAAGGGGAAATTGTATAAGCAAGACCACAACCCACTGCAAAATGAGAGCAGGGAAAATCTCTCTCTCTCTCTCCCTCTCCCTCTCCCTCTCCCTCTCCCTCTCTCTCTCACATACACTCTCCAGGTGAACTCCCAGTACTGCTGGCTTCTGTCGATAGCCATCCAACTCTGCTTGATTGGACTTGAAACCAGAATACAAAAGTTGTGGGAGGCCGTCTGCAATGACTGAGGCAAAGAACAGTCCAGTCTTCAAGAAATTTGGAATCAGAACTGGGATCAGATCACGGCGATTAGCTTGACCTTGGGCAATTTTGTTAAACTCTCTTTTCAAGGAATTTGAAAAATAATTTTAAAGACTAAGTGAGAAAGTGTTAGAAATCTCTTGATACATAATAGGTACAAAACAAGATGTATTTTTAGTCAGCGGGACTTGGCTTAGAACTTAGATCAGGCCCCTTGTTTTATTCATCTTTGTATCCCTAGAGCTCAGCAGGATTCCTGGCACGTAATTAAATGCTCAACATATTTGCAGAATTGAAAATAAAGATTCAGGCTTTCCATTTTTCTACTCCTAACCCCATGTTGACTCTTCCTGGGGACATTGCTCCCAAGTGATCCATAGGGGGAAAGGTGAAAAGGAATGATATTCATTAAAGCAAGAATGTCAGAGTAAAAATAAATTCTTCCCTTCTGACTCTTGACAGATGGGAAATTCCAGTTTCACCATTTTGTTTGAAGGAGCTAATAAGGAGTTTATAAATCTCAATTACTCCTGTGGAGTTCAAAGCGGCTGCAGGTCCGAGAAGCACCACCCCCATATCTGAACAGCCCCAGAGCCTTTATTATAACACTGAAGGAAGAATAGGGCCAAGTTCTATTTCAAGATGAGCTGACATTATAACAGTGAAATTCTTTTCTCATTCTGGTCGGAGTGATGGAGGAGCACAGACAGAGCAGATTTCGTGCAAGCCCTAAATTACACATGTCCAGCAGCTTTAGAATTGGCCTCCGGTGAGTTCCTACAATTGGCCAGTTTCTATGCATAAATAATGAAGAGATCAATTAATGAATATATATGCCCTAAACAAAACTCTTTTTCTTTCCCAAACAGAATATGGAAGGAACATATTCCTTCTCAGTTTTCCAGATAAAAAAGAAACACCTTTATCAATTCTGTATTAGTTTGCTAGGGCTATCATAACAAAGTACTATAGACTCAGTGGCTTCAATACCTAAAATTTAGAATTTTATTTTCTCACAATTCTGGTTGCTAGATGGCTGAGCTCAAGATGCTGACAGAATGACCTTCTTCCAAAACCTCTCACCTTGGCTTGCAGATGGATGTCTGTTCTCTATATCTTCACATGGTTTCCCCTCTGTGTGTGTGTGTGTCCCAATTTTATCCTCTTATATGTCAGTCATATTGGATTAGGGGCTGCCATATTTTGCTCTGTATTTTGTTCATATTTTTGGTCCAAACTTTCAAGAAAAAAACAAACAAACAAAAAAAACCTCTTTCATTGTAATATCTTTTATTTTTTTATCATTAAATTTACTGGGGTGATATTGATTAGTAAAAATTACATAGATTCCAGGTAGACAATTCTATAATACATTGTGTATGTGTTACATTGTATGCTCACCACACAGTCAGTTTTCCTTCCATTACCATATATTTGATGCTCCCTCTCTTATCACTCTTCCCCTTTACCCTCAGGTAACCACTAAACTATTAACCATCTACAGCCATACCACCCTGAACACACCCTATCTTGTTGTTTTAATTTTTTAATTCAAATATGTATTTGTTTATATTTAGGTACTTGTTTTTTTTTCTGTATTATAAAGGAATTTATTCTTTAACATATTATGGTACAATAAATTTTATGTAATAAATAATTAGAAAAATATAAGAATAAATGTACAATAAAATATGATTATTGTATGCCGGGCTATTATTTTGCATACTGACATTGTTATTGATTTCTAAAGTTATACTTTTAACTCATAAGCATAAATAAAAGAACTAAAATCATTTATATATGTAGATATGGAATTAGTACTACTCACGTGTAATGCGTATCCTGATTTTTCCCTCACAAATTTAGGCCAAAAAAAGTGCACACTATACAAGGCAAAATATGGTAATTACCTCCTTAAAGACACGACTGTCACATACAGTCACATTTTAAGGGTACTGAGGGTTAGGACTTCAACATATAAATTTTCGGGAGATACAACTGAGCCCATAATATTCCTTAAAACTCACTCCCCTGCTAGTTCAAGCTGTCTGTGCTCTGATTGGACAGCACGATCCCTACCTGTCCTGATGCACTCCTCCTTCCACACACCCAACTGTTTTCTTGCCCCCAAATCTCTCTCATAGAATGGGATCCATGTCAAGCTCCAACCTGACCCCCAGGTTCTTCTCTAATCGTAAGCCCTATTGAAAGTTCTGCTGGCTGTTCTTCTTCGTCACTTGGTTTACACTGTCCCACAGTTATTTGCATCCAAGAGGCAGTGTGGTCTGGTGGAAGACAAGGCGACCCAGGCGCCAGCAGTCACAGCTTAGAAGAGTAACTCTGACCCCTATGAGCTGTTGAAAGTTGGGCAAGTCAGTAAACCTGTCTGAAACCCAGGCCCCTTATCCATAAGGAAGAAAGGGCAATGCCCACCTTATCGGGTTACGTGAGGATGAAGAGAAATTAATTACGTTAAATGTACTACAATGTCTGACATATAGCAAACACTCAAAAATGTCTATTGCTTCCTTCTTACTACTACTGCCACTACTACCACCACCACCACCACCACCGTGTTTTATCACTTTCTACAAGACTGTTAGTATCCTGAGCAAAGCACTATAATGTGTTCACCTTTCTGTGCCTCACAGCAATGACCAGGGATTTTCATATTTTAGTGCTCAACAAATACTCATTAAATTCATTTTAAGCTCCTCTTCTGAGACCCCTTCTATCCATAATGTGTTACTTGGCACTATAAGCAAGGTATTAATCTCCATAATTGGGACAATGATCATCGTAATTCACTAGACTGCTGTTGGGCTTAAATAGAACAATCTTTATAAATTATGAAGTGTGATACAAATGCTAGCCATCCTTTAGGGATAAAACTACAAAAACAAGAGATCTTTAAGAGGTAAGATGGGAAGAAGGTGAACCTTTGATGAGGGGGTGAGTTTGATCACCTGGGTGGAGGTGGCCCCTAGTGTCACATATGGAGGGTCAGCGAGGAGGTCAGCAAGATGACCACAGGTGGCATGCCAGTCAGCGAGTGGCCCACTGTTGTTCTCAGTGAAGGAAAGCGGTGACTCCTTCCCCTGCAGGGTGGGGCGTGGGGGACCTATGATAAAGTCAATACAAAAGGAATCTATGCAGAAGAAAGGGAAGGGCATTCTAGCCTTGGCCGAGGGCCTGTCAGAGTTCTATCTGAATGGCAGTTAAGTGATGGAATTTGTATCCAAACTTGGGGAAGACACAATGAGTGTGCCCAAAACAAGCTCACCAATTAATTAAAGTTGATGAATTAAAACATTTACTCACCATGGATGCTAGATCCTAGTATAATGGAAAGGAGTTGAGATTTCCTACCTTCATAATCTAGACAAGGAAACAAATATTAAACAGCACCATACAATTTTCTGGGTGCAATCAAGTTCCCCCTGGGGTAGAGTTGAGGTCGTGGAGCAGTGAATACTTAGTCATACCCGGGAATAATAGCGAGGCTTCATGCAGACAGTGATCCTCATTCTGAGTCCTGGAGAACATGTTTTCAGTGAAGAGTGGAGAAGAGGACAAAACAGGCCAACGAGCAGCAGGTGCCAAGGGGCAGATGCCATGTTAACTGCAATAGTTAGATTTAGTGGATCAGGCAGAAGCAGTGAGAGGTGAGGCTGGAGTGATTGGCAGCAACGAGATCGTGGAGAGCCTCTTATAACAGGAAAGGCTGGGTTTTCACCAGTGCATTATGGGGGAGCTACTGAAGGACTTTAATAAGGAGAATAACACGAGCAAATTTGGTGTTTTAGAAAGAGCACAATGACATGGAGGCAGTCTATCTTCAACTCTATTTTGATTAATAAGATAACAGATATTTGGAATATTTTTGAGTCCCTTAAGCACCTAGTACAATGGGAGGTATTGTACATGTGAAAGGAAGTGGGTATCTACAAAAAAGTTCCCCCGAGGCCAGTAAGGGCTGGACTAGTCAGGCAAATTCCATAAGGAAAGAACGAAGTGAATGGGACTGTGAAGAGACATCACGCGAAATGGGGGAGAAGGGGAGTCTGTATATGTAACCTCGAGGACTTCTTGTCTGCAAAATGCAGGTTATACAGGACCAAGTGTGTTACAAAATAGCCACATGATAGTTTCTTAATCAGTGGTATTTATTCAAGTGTGAAGAGTGAATTTAAGACATACCGCAAAATTTAGACTTTTCGATCACAATGAAGTAATATTGTGTAGGACTTCTCATGCTCTAGTTGTAGTGCCAAGTCTCTTATATGCATTACAGCATATCCTATCATCCCTATAACAGCCCTGCAGTACAGGTACTGTTGTTATTTCCATTCTACACATGAGAAAAGTGAACTTTAGACGTGTTATACATACCAACCCTGGCATTTACTTACTGAAACCTTCAGTCTCTTTAAACTGTAGAATCATGAAGATAGAATATGCATGAGCCACAGCAGCTATAAAGTGAAGGGAAAATTCCAGAAAGAAGACAGGCAGAGCCTTAAATTTTAGACATACACTCTTTCCCAAATCTCTGACTGAACTGTAAGTTTTGAATGCACAGGGAGCATCTGTGCACCCAAGTTAAAGACAAAGCACTGAACAGAGGCTGGAGCTTTTGACAGGACAATTTGAGCCCACACAAATTAACTGCCACCACCAGAAAAAGATTACATTCTTCAGAAGACTATGATAGAATTTGGAGTCTCGTACCATAAAAATCACAATGCTGTAGATATAATCCAAAAACATTTGACAAAGAAACAGAAAAATATGATCCTTATCTAGAGTAAGGGGTCAGGAATCTATGTTCCGTGAGCCAAATCCAGCCCTTGACCTTGTCCTGATACTTATGAGTGGTTTAAACCATCTTCAGAATTTGTTGAAGAAGGAGAAAAAGAAGGTGAAAAGTACTCTAAAGTGGCACATATTTTCTACTTGTCCTAAGTATTGAGGTTTAAATGACTTAGTTTCCTTTTGTGTCACTATAGACTCAGAAGGGACAAAGACTTGAAGACCAGTAGTAGGTCAGTTGTTAATGTTCAGAACTGGCTGGATCTTGTGATGCTAAGTGAAATGAGTCAGACAGAAAATGTTGAGAAATGTGATTTCACTCCTGTGTGGGATATAAAACTAAAAGCAACAAAGAAACAAGGCAGACAAAAACTCAGAGACACAGACAACAGTTTAGTGGTTGTCAGAGGGTAATGGGGCCAGGAGAAGAGGGTAAAGAGGGTGAACTATCTGGTGACGGAAGGAGAACTGACTCCGGGTAGTGAACACACAGTGCAAAAATAGAAGATGTATTATAAAATTGCACACTAGAAACCTATGTAATTTTACTCACCAATCTCACCCCAGTTAACGTAATAAAAACTAAAAAAGGAAAATAACTGGCTGGTCTTGCCTTTTTTTTTTTTGACTGTTTTTAGGTCCTAAACCTTAAGGACTTGCTTTAAAATGCCTTTAATCCTTTAAAACATTAATCACAAATTGGAACACAAGACCGACTGGCACTCTTCACACTGTGAATTGAATTCTCTTGGTAATAGAAAACTGAATCAATATCTTATTGTCATATCAAATCCCATTATTTTTGTTCATGTTCAATTCAGAACAAGGGTCAACTGAAAAACAAAACAAAACAATGGTCAAATGAGGACCAGAGGGAAATTTCAAGCTGGAAAGTCATGCATGTTATGATAGCTTTCTAGTACCTGGCAATGTCCATCCAGGAATTAGTCTGTATTCAAAGGTTTCTGTGACACTCTTTTGTACGGCAGGTATCCTGGCAGGTTAAAGAAGAGCAGAACCTGCTATAAGATGATGGTGGTGAAGTCCGATTGATCACCAAGTCCAACTAGGTTGAACTATTTTGGGTTTCAAAGTGCTCCAAAGAGGTTCTGGACTGAAGTTTTATAAACACGACTTCTTAGTTTCCCAGGGCGGCTATAACAAATGATCACAAACTGGGTGGCCAAACCAACAGAAGTTTATTATTTCATAGTTTTGGAGTCCAGAAGTATGAAGTTAAGAGGTTGGTAGGGCTGGTGCATTGTGGGTGCTCTGAGGAGACTGTACCAGGGCTCCCTCCTGCCTTCTGGTGCTTTCCAGCAACGCTTGGTATTCCTTGGCTCATAGATACATCTCTCTAATGTGCTACCTCCGCCTTCACATAGGTTTCCCTCTTGCATCTCTATGTCTTCCCTTTGTCTTTTGAAGACACCAGTCATATTGGATTTAGAATACATCCTACTTCTATATGACCTCCTTTATTTAAATTATATCTTTGAAGACCCTCTTTCCGAATAAGGCCACATTCTGAGCCTCTGGTGAACATGAGATGGTGGGGCTGGGGGCATAATTCGATCCTGTACAGTTTCTCCTGGGAAAAATTAAAACAATGCCTGGTGGAATCTGTGCACAGATGTACAATGTAATTCCATCTACCTTGATTCCAGTAATTGCCTTTGTAACTGAAAGTGTTCACTGCCATGGTTGTAACTTTCCTCAACTCCATGTGTTGAGCAAAAGGCGATGATTTTCAGCCAACTAGAGACTATTTTCATCCTCATTCCTTCTCTCTCCACTGGCTTTTTCTTTTGCAGTGGTGGCAAAAGACAAGAGAGGCTAATGTCAGATTCTTTCTGAGAGGAGATGTTAAATTACTGGGGATCAATAAGAGCCCTCAATTTTGTAGTCCTACTGAGAAGTAGCTCCATGGGAACCCAAGTAACAAATGACAGGGCTTAGCAGAGTAACTAATGTAGAAAAGGAACTAGATTTATTTTTATCAAATCTAAATAGGACACATTTCCTTCACAAATAAAAGAATGGGACAAAGGGAGTGAATAAATTGGCAGATGATGTGCTCAAAAAATGACTCGATTTACTAATTCAATTGAATAAGAATTTTCCAAACAACTTTTTATCACCAAGCCCCATTGATTTACAGAATTGAAAAGATATGCTGGGAGAGTCAATGGAATTAGTCTGACCCACAAAAAAATTGCTGATGCTGAGCAAGCTCATGCATCACAATTCCACATTCTTCCAATTTACCTGCTTCTTTCCAGCTTTGAAGATAGTAGAGATCACATCTGTACCAATGAACAAACATCAATAATGATGGCTACCATGATTTACTGAGCACGTACTATGTTGTAGGCACTATAGTTTCCATTTAACTTACATTAACACTCAAACTCTAAGGCAGGGGTGTCCAGCCTTTTGGCTTCCCTGGGCCACAATGGAAGAAGAATTATCTTGGGCCTCACATAAAATACACTAACACCAATGATAGCTGATGAGCTAAAAAAAAAAAAAAAAAAAACGCAAAAAAATTTGTGTTGGGCCACATTCAAAGGCATCTTAGGCTGCAGAGAGCCCACAGGCCACAGGTTGGACAATCTTGCTCTGAGACAAGAATTACCACCTCAATTTTGTAAGTGTGGAAAGTTAGAATTTTAAACAGCGTGTTTTTTCATCATGCTAGGCTGCCTGACCAGACCTGGAACACATATGGGTCAAATATCTTACAGGGACTACTCAACAAACACCCTCCCTCCATGTCATCCGAACCCTAAATGTTATACTTCCCAATTTAACACTCATATAATGTCAAGTTTGCACTATTCCCTTAAAAAAACAAAAAATCAAAGCAGGTATTTAACCTCTCCTAGCCTCAGTTTCCTCAACTGTGAATAACACTCATCTTCCAGGGTTCTTATATAGAGAGCACATAGCCAGAGCTCGGTGAGTTGAGGTTATTAATTTCCCTGTGTTTTAGCAACTGGCTGACCCATTGGCGGGGCTGCTGTCCACACCATCAAATACCATGGCTCAGCCCCTGTCTCCGAGCGCAGGAGGCGCAAGTGGTCAGGGGATGGGGCGTTCGGAGAGTTTGCGTGGGAAGAGGTGGGGCTGATGGACACAGGCCATCTATAATGGTCTCAGCAAGTTCTGGAAACCACATTGCCACCATATGAATTATTCTGTACTTCTAATTAAATTTCCAGGTGGTCCTGAGGGTACATGGAACCCACGGCTTTGCTGCTGGGGAAGAAAAAGGAGGCTGGAGGGAAAGAGCAGGGCCCTCTGCAAAGTCACCCTAGCCGCATCCATTTACATCACCTCCAAGCAGCTAACTGAGTGCGTCCTGCACTTATTATCCACATAAAACACTGCACCGAGAATCAGAGCGGTGCCTTCCACAGCAAGAAGAACAGTTCTGTTTGCTGATTTGTGGGCAGAAATTTACATTTGAATCCATGGACTCACAGACCCTTGATTTGAAAGCTTTTATAGATCAATTTAATCTAAAAGTAAATATTTGCTATATGAGTAGGAGAATCAGAGCTCATGATCAAATGGTTTAGAGCTAAACTCAGGAACCCTGTTTCCTTTTTTGAATATGGAGCTTGTCTCAAGACGGGGTTTCTCAACTAGGCACTAGTAGCATTCTGGGTCAGATGATTCTTGGTGGTAGGAATATGTCCTGGGTACTGTAGGATGTTTGGCACTATGTCTCTACCCAAACGAAGCCAGAAACAACCTCCCAGCACCCAGTAGGACAACCCCAAATCTCCAGCTATTGCCATCTGTGGCCTGTGTGTAAAATCAAGCTGTAAGGCTTATCAAGAAAATCAGATGAGATAGTAAATATGGATTTGCTTTATAAACCATAACGTACTGGACGTCACTCATGGTTATTGTTAGGTCTGGGAGTTCTGCCATCCAGTATTGTCCTCACTCTCATCTAGAAAGTGCTTGGGCAAGAGTGAGAGAAAGCCCCAAGTAAACACTGGAAAGATAGCATGGAGACTGCCTTTAGAATTCAAGCATAGATTCAACACAGCGTGGATAAGCCTGTTTCCACGCTGCCCCGTCCCCTCCCACACACGGCTGAAGCTGGCCACTGCTCAAGCAGGCCAAGCTGGGGAGGCCCTCTGAAACCTCATCTGGTTCTCAGGCTGGTGGCCTTTCTCTGTGTTCCCCAGTAGTCTCCACTGCCACACTCACACTGAGTTATAACCGTCCTTTCACCTGCCTGACTCCCACTACGGATGTGGAACTTTGGGGACAGACTGTGTGTCATTCCTCTTTATATACTTAACTTTTACTGAGCATAACCTGGAAGGTAACCAGTGACCAGATGCTGTAGGGATGGATAAATAAGTGATAGGATCATTTAGGAAAAACAAAATGCAAACAAGATGAATGGACAGGCTTTAGAGATATGCAATGTCTAGTTACTCTAAATCAGGGGTCTCCAAACTATGGCCCGTGGGCCGCATCCGGCCCGCGAGGCCCTCTCATCCGACTCGTGGAGACCTTTTTATCTGAATAAAATAATATTAAATAAATAATTAAAAACAACATCTATGCTTTGATTCTTTTTTATTTGGACCTCCAGTGTGTAGTCGGCCCCCAAATTGTTGTTTGATAGTTAGTGCGACCCGCGGGCTGAAAAGTTTGGAGACCCCTGCCTAAATCATAAATAAAGCAAAAGGTTCCCAGGCCAGACAAAGATTTCACTCTGAATTTAGCTGGACCATGAAGCCAGCAGCAACGAGCTGCCTATAACACTGATTCAAAAGTATTCTGCAACAAACTTGGATAAAAAAAAGTGTGTGTGTGTGTGTGTGTGTGTGTGTGTGTGTGTGTGTGTTAGAAGATGAAATTGATCTGTGAGAATCTATGTCATGGAGCAATGTTGTGGTTAGAGGGAATATTATATTAAGCCAGGCTCCACTAATAATAGACGGTATTTCAGCTGCCTCCTTAGGAAGGTAGATCTAGTTTCTGCAAAGCACTGTTTTGCTGGGAGGGAAATGCAAGGTTGGGCCAGAGAACTGCCTAGAACAGAGAGAGGCTGCGCATTGCCAAGGGGCTCCTGCTTGCAAGCATTACCCTGATGCAGAGCTCGACTTCTCTGCTGAAGAAGTGCTGAGCAAAGATTTAAAGAATATCATTGTGAACAGAAGCCGCATCCTGGGCCTGGCCCCAGTTGTAGTGTCATTGGAAGCATGATCACAATTAAAGAGACACATAGGGCTTGGACTGGGAGGAATGTCATCAATGGAAGGCCAGGGAGGGAAGGGCTGCTAAGGGAGAGAGACGCTGGAGCGGTCATTCCAGTCGCCCTAGGGCCAGAGGTGGCGTGCTGGACGCTTAACACATTCATCGTGCTGACAATAAACTTTACCACTGGCGAAGGTGGATGCATGAGACCACATGCCACCAGTGTCTTCCTGGTCCCCAGCTTCCTGGCAATCCGGACTTCCTGTGCAGTTTGTCAACAGGGTATGTATTGATTAAGCCAAAAAAGGAGGGCTGGCCTGTCTGACAGTCTCTTTCTCCTGGTAAATGAACAACCCTGTTCCTGGTGTAGCTAGCTGAGTTAACTCAGCATGAACTGGTCTCCTCAAATATGATCAACTCTGTGACGCTGGTAAAGCGGCCTTTCTAGGACTGTGAGATGGAGGGCCAGGCCTGGGACCTTCGTGGGTTAACTGCAGGAAATACCAAGCAGGCGGCCTCCTAACAGCCAGCCTCACTCTACTCCCACATCCGTCCTTGCCACGGCCTCTCTTCCCAGTTTCTCCACGGATCATTAAAATATCCACCCTTGGGACTCGGTCCAACTGTTTCATAACAAATTGCAATTATAAACTCCTATGTTATGTCACAATAATATCAGTTCAATAACAATCTTCTTGCCAAGGAAGCTTTCCTGAATAGAACCATGATTGCTTTCCTACAGAAATCACTTCATCTAGGATGTGGGGACTCGGAGACCGCGATGCGTCTCCAAATCTGACAGATATCCAAGACAGCTCAGTTGAAATTTTGTTGTCATCGTTATTTTTTTATTTTTTTTTTAAGTGCCAGCCCTCCCAGGATTCTGAAAAATGCTCTGGTTTTGTCATTTTAAATCTGTTCTTGCTCTACAAACAGGATCTATTCATTTATAATTGACAAATCCTAGAAAATACAAAAGAAAAACTTAAACTGACAAATGCATTTTTAATATGTACAGGGCACAGCCCACGTGTGAGTGTTTGCTCTACTGCTTGGTGCTTGCTGAAGCCCAGAATGTGAAATAATAGTCCCTTGAAAAACAAACAAACAAACAAACAAACTCTCATTTGCAGGGAGCGGAGTACAGACTTTTCCCAGAAAGGCTTGCAAACAGCTCCCACCATCAGCCTATGGAGAGTGGATCTGGAAGTGCTACATAAAGCTGAAGTAAAGTCCTGAGTTACTTGTAAATACTGGGATGGTCAAGGCTAAAGAGGAAATGGGGAGGCCCAGAAACATCTTGTAGTTTTGACTTCCTCACTCGCCACCTCCCTCCTGTTATCTCCTTTCAAGCAGTGCTGAAATTGGTTTTCTTCCAAAGCGGAGGTAGGAAAAAAGGCTTTTGAGCTGTTCAGCTCATGTCCCAGCATCGCTGCCAAAAGCACGTGATTGGTTGCGCCATCTCGTCATTGTCACCAGCCACCTCCATTGTTAGCACCTGTCAGCTCTCTTTGAGCTGGGCATGCATCTCGGAAACCTGCAGCCTCCACCCCTCCCATTCATTCAGCACCTAGAGCCGCCTGCAGAAAATGTGGGTTACGGTAGTCAGTAATGGAGTTGGCCGGGAAGCGGCCGTCCTCAGGAAAAGCAAAGATAATGAAACTTCAGGAGGGGGAATTTCACAAAAGCACAGCTGCAGTTCAAAGCCAAACGACCAGCGATAAGAGCAGAGCAGCAGGGGCACCTCTCCAGTGTGGGGACCTCAGAAGAGGCAGGCACATCTGTGAGCTCCTTGGTTTCTACGAGAAGCCCCCCACCCCACCCCGCAGGGTCCTCCGCAGGGGAAATACCACACTGTGGCCGGGGGGGTCTGAAATATTCTCCCTCAGAGAGGTCACATTAAATATGAAGTGTCTGAATTGTTGGATTTCTGTTTTTGTAGTAACTGATATTTTTATAGCAGTTTGCAGTCGATAAGTCACCCCCTACACGCTCTCTATTAAATACGACCACTAACCTGTGAGAGGTGAGTACTATATAAATGTGGACATAAAGGCTCGTCACCGTTAAGTGCCATTTCTTGGTGATTATTCTGAAAGGGGAAAGACAAGACTCCAGTATTCTCTTCAGATCTTTTGGCGAATGGAGTTCAAGCGAGCAGAATGGACAACTCTATAAGGAGGCTTCCCAGCCTTTAACGTGTGGTAGGACTCACATTCAGCTCCCAAGATTCCCCTGGAAATACCCAATTCGGGCCTGAGTCATTTTTGAGAATGACTGATATCTGTCTATGATGCATGTGTACACATGATACGAGGGCTGTCTGGAACATATCCAACCATGTAATATAAAAAATAGAGGCATTATGGCTGGATGTGTTTCTGACAGCCCTCGTAGCGTTACATGCACATACACGTGTGTTTTAAATGACTGGGCTCCTGCATGTTCTCAGACAAAACCGTAATGGACTATTTCCCAGTCAAGTTTGAAATGTGGGTGGTGCTTGTGAAGGTTTTAATTCCAAGCTCTTCAAGCACTCTGTTGTCGCCAATCACATTTCCCAGATTACCTTGGTACATATTATCCTGTTTCCCCAAAAATAAGACAGTGTCTTATACCCTGTTTCCCCAAAAATAAGACAGTGTCTTACATTAATTTTTGCTCTCAAAGATGCGCTAGGTCTTATTTTCGGGGGGATGCCTTATACGTATTTCCGCAAGAGGCAAAACTGTAAGTAGGTCTTATTTTCGGGGGATGTCTTACTTTCGGGGAAACACGGTAGGTGACGGTGGCCCTGGATTGAGGACACAGGCATCTTACTTGGGGAAGGACATCTCGGATTCTCAGTTGAAATCGCCATTGCTCTTGCATGCTTCTCTTCTAGTGCATCAGTGCATCAGTGAACGTTTGGCTGCAGTGTTAGCTACCTGACGGTCTATCAGTGATGTTCAGGCTCTGCTCCTCAAAGCCTGCATACCAGAACCCTAGTGATGTCGATCCTACTGCAGTAAGAAGCCCTGGTGTGGCAGCCTGCCTGCTCTTCCCAGCGTTCTCTCTGTCACTCACAGGGCCACCACTCCTCTTGCAAACTACCGGCTCCTGCATGTTTCTGAGGCAACACTCTCAAGGACTCTGGAGAATGTAGAGGCATCAAGAAGTGACCTGCGACCCTATTTCCAACTGCAGTTAAATTTACCTCCTGCCTACTCATTCTTATACCTTCTGTCCCATCTTGATGCTTTTTACCTTCTCTTCACCCGGTTTCAAATGGCTCAAAGGTATCAGATGTTAAATTTTTCTTTTTGGGCACATCTCTTAGTTTCTCTTAATGCCATTGTGCTCATGTGCAAGTAGGGGAGCTAATATCTATCCCACAGCGGCACTCAGGCAGTGAAATTAGATAGCAAGACAACATTCATCACGTGTCCGGTCTGTGGTAGATGCACCATGCCCGCAACGTGGCCCTGGAGGACAGGGGAGGTCCTGGCTGAACCTGCAGCCTCCACGGCCCTTGAGCCTCTGCCCACACAGAGAGGTGCTCAAGTTATTCCTTCAGGTGCTTATTTGTTCTGCACGTGTGGCATGGGACCTGTGGGGGACCTGAATGGGACCTGCTGGAGCAGGGCGGACACCTTCCATGCAGGCCTCTGAAGGAGAGAACGTAGGGAAAGCCCCGCACGGGTGCTTTGTAAGTAACTGCAGTCACAGACAGGTGGAGTTAGATATTTTGTCAACACAGAAATCTCTTTTGCAAAGTGAGTTTCCCCATTGAAGGATAGTGGCCTTAATTTCTACAATTAAAAATATCTGCCATATGTTAAACCTCCCTTTGTAACAGCTTTGAAGTGAAACTACGCATCCTCTGGAACGCTTTGCTATGTGGAGACCGCTGGAATTCAGCCAGGACAGGGGGGCCTGGCAGGGCCAGCTCCACTCGGGACCTCATCGCCTTGGGCATTCACAAAGAGCATCGTGGTGTCTGACAGCGCACCCATTCCTGTCTAGTCAACCTCTGTCTGAAATACGTTGCATAAAGATGAGACTGAAAACCAGAATAACTTACAGAGAAAGACTCGCTGAGAATGGCACCCACGCGGTGGAGCAAAGAGGGTGGAGATGGGCGTGTTCAGGGGACGCAGCATCAGAATGTGTGCAGTTTGGGATGGCGGTGACTCCCATGGCAGAGCTAAGATGCCTTGTCAGCGACCATGCGACCTACAATGGCCTTCAGAGTCAGGCAGAACTGAGTTCAAATCCCAGCTCAGCCACATATTTGCTTTGAGAATCTCAGCAATTTATTTACTCTCTGAATGTCAGTAAACTTCTCTTTAACATGGGCGTGATATAAAGCGGACTTTCCGAGAGTTATGTGATGAAAGTTATGTGATGAAGTAAGTTGTGAATGATGCCGAATGCCCTATGACAGACGTGTAATGAATGATAATGAACTCACATCCCGGCCTCGGTCACTCCTTTCCCAGAGAAGCCAGACTGTCCCACTTCCCAGTCTTTGCTCAAAGCTTTTACAACCAGAATATACCGCGGTCCTTTTTAGTTTACAGAAATTCTAATTTCTTCAAGATATACTTCCTCCATCTCCCATTCACCATTCACTTGTACTAAACACTTATTAACTGCCTGCTGTGTCAGAAACCATGCTTGTTAGTAAGAAGACTGATGCAGCATGGGAGAGTGTTCAGTCTGATGCGACATAGGGGTATGTGGTCCGCTCCTAAGTGCCACAGGGTAAACGCCACAAGAGCAGACAGCAGCGGATGTGGCTTATTGGGTGGGTCCAGAGGAGAAACAAGACTGCCCAGGCTGGCTCTGGAAGGTGTCACTTCATAGCATGATGTGAGCTGTCTGCTAGCGCTTACCTGGTTACTCCGTGCACATGTCTGACTCTCTCGCTCACAGAGATGGGAAGTCCTGGAGTTTGCCCTCTATTCCCAGGCCGGCATCAGGGCGGAGTGTGAGTGTGAAATAGTGCAGAACGTTGTGTTGTCAGTAGTCAAGGAGTCCCTGGTGAGCGAGTGGTGAAGCCTGATGCTTGGTGGGAGCTGGCTGCGGCCCACTTCCAGCTCAGCGTAAAAGCGGTCACGCTTGAATTAGCAACAACACTTAGCAAAAAGGAACCAACATCAATGAGAGGCAGGAAATGCGCCTGCTTTTTGTTTCAAATGGCAAGCTTCCTTTTCTGTTCATTAAGGAAGGAGGTTGACCTAAATTCCAGCTTAGATGACTTCACTCCCTGTTTGACATGGACATCTATGCAGCTCTGTGCCTGCTGTTATCAGCCTGGAAGGACACCTTTCACAAACTTGTCAGAGCAAAAGCAAAAGTTTGAGGAGACGCTACCGACTGGCAACACTTCTGTGACATCTCTCTGGGAGAGGTTTTAAGAAAAGAGACCCACGAAATATTGTCAGCCATTGTCATTAGACATGCAATCATGTGCACAACGCTTCACAATTTACAAAGTGTTTCCACACATGCTTTTTCATTTGGTCCTTGCAAATGTAGGAAATGGTATCTCTATTTCCTCGGAAGTGGCATGTTGACAGGTAAAGTGATGGGTGTGAGGTCACACAAGTCCACACCCCATTCTTTTTCTGCCAAGCAAGACACCTTTGCGCTCAGGTGCTCGTAAGACTCACAGAGATCCCCTTTCCCGCGACATTCAATTACTCCCAGGGCTCCAGTGTCTCTGTCGCTTCCCAGTAACTGCACATGTCAGTTGCACTCGTCAGGTGCCATCCCTAACGAGCCATCATGGAGAACTGGGAATGCTGAGATGCAGGAGAAATGACAGATGTCATTAGGATCTAGAGCACCTCACATGAAGAAGGACAGGGACTTACTTTGTGTCACCCCAGAAGTCAGAACAAGGACCCAGGAATAAGCAGCAGGCGGACAAGGCCAGGCACCACCTGGAGAAGAACCCCGTCCTGCTCTGATGTCCACAAGTGGTCCCTTTTTGAGGCCATGAGCTCTCTGAAGGGACCGAGGCAGGGTCTGAGAGGCGTCTCACTGGCCGGCCAGAGCAGGAAACAGAGCGCCAGGGAGACCTGACCTGAGCTGTCTAGTGGCCTTCGGTCCTTCCTGTCGCTGTTAGCATGCCCACCTCCTCCGTGTCCCTGGGCCTGTCACTCAGAGGAGGTGCCATCAGAAAGCATCCCCCACAGCTTGGTGACACAGGGACAGCTGGGCAGCGAACTTGGCTTCCACGTGCACATCTAGCATATTCTCTCTCCGTGTGTCTCTCTGTGTCTCTCATACACACACCTCCTACCTCTCCCCCAAGTAATTAAGTGTTGGATGATTGGTACCAACAAGCCCCATCCCCCAGGTGTCATCATACAAACTCCATATGTCGTTTCTGAATTACATCAAGCTCTGGTTCACACAGAATTCTCTTACTTTTTAGAACTCATCTGTTATCTCTGCTTTGGGTGCCACTTGCCTCATACCAGCTCTGTACATGTTAGAACATTAATTGAATGTCTACATCTAAAAAGGAAATTGATATTAATGAAGCAACAATAGTTGCTTTTTCGTTAAAAGCCTATGATACGCCAGGAACTATGCGAGCGACTTCACTTCCATTGTCCTGATTCGCACCCTGAAAGTCCTCTGGTGCCTGCCACATTATACAGAGGCTCACAGAGACCAGCTGTGTGACCACGTTGTTCTGCGTCAAATCCCATGCAATTGAAACTCCAAAAAGTAAGTGATACCTGTATTTTCACTGACAACGCTGGCCGGAAACAGGGCTGGGATTCAACCCTAAGTTGATCCCGTCCCAGAGCTGGTGTTAGGGGCACATCTCACTGCAATATGCTGCCACAAGTGGTCTTATATGTGCAAGCAAAAGCTTGAATTCTACATTTTCTACGCAGAAGGTAACTTTTATTTCGGAGTTGCTATTAGGAAAAAGTGGAGGGGTGGGGGGGAGGAATTATGACCGAAGACTGAGGTCCCAACACCAGGTTGTATGGTTATTTATTACAAATGCTGATTTTTTTTTTTTCTCTTTCCATTATTTACTTGTTCAGGGAGCTAGAAACAGGAAAGCAGCCCTGGCGATTCAGCAGTTATTTAAATAGAACAGTGCGGGGACTATGCACTCAGTCTGCTGTAATTGGAAACCATTCCTACCATGCACCAATATTTCAAAAGCAATACAACCCAATTCTCTGACCCATGAATCAGGGTTTTCCCCTCGACCAGCATGAAAGATTGGGGCCAGGCAGGACTGGAAGGAAGATTTCTCTCAGGCACAGCTTTTGCAGAAGAAAGCTGACAAAGGAGAATCTACTTGGCTGGGTTTTTAATTGTATATCAGAATAAATTAAAAGCATGGCATTAGCTTTTCTCACGCAGTGAGTACTTGCTAGAAAGCATGCTCTGTATTCTGCAAACTGAGCCACAAACCTCTCTGAATACTTGTAATGGTCCCCGTAACTCTGTCTTGGAACAAACTCACTTAGCTGTAATTATTTATGTTCAAGCAAGCTATATTGCTACCACGTCATTCCCTTGCAAATTTATGTTAATCTTCCTCTTACTCAAGGGCAATAGTTTCAAATCTAGTGTCCCTGGCCACCAATTTTATCTCTGGGGAAACTTAAATCAGAGCCTTTGAAATTGAGAGGAACTGACCTTACTAGGTGGCACTAAATGGGATACTGTCTCTCTCTGAACCTCATTTATGTCATCTGAAAGCTGGTCAGAAATGAGTACCCAAATGGGCATTGAGTGGTGATGACTATAAAGGGATTAGCTTAGTATCTGGTAGCTAGGAAGGTCTCAATAATAACTATTACCTTGGCTCTTTCTTTGCTCTGTGATTAAAGGTGCAATGAACATTTTTTTGGTCATGATGTTGGTTCCCATATCCTTACATGAATGCAAACAACTGTGCATGATTAGTGCCTTTTCCTAACCTAGAGGATGGCCTGCATTCTCCTCTTTCCTGCGTATCACCAGCATAGCTTCCCACACTGAGTACCTATACTCCAGGCACTTTACATTTCTTGTCCTATTTAACCTGACTCTTCCACTACACTTGAGGTTGTCAATATGATCTCTATTTTACAGATGAAGAAACCAAGGCTTACCAAGCACATGTAGCTTGTCTGTGGTCAAAAGCTGGTAAATAGCAGAGCCAAGAATCAAATCCAGGTCAGCTGTCTCTAAAGCCCGTGCCTAATCTTTTTTAAAATCTTGATTCTAGCACAGTGATTCTCTAATAGGGGCCATTTTGTCCTCCAGGGGTCGTTCAACAATGTCTGGGGATATTTTTCATTTTCACAATGGAGGAAGAGAGGCAATGACATTCATGGGGCGGAGAGGCCAGGGTGCTGCCACCCGGGCTCCCACACCCACGACATGCCCATACCACAAAGAATCAGCTGGTCTGAAATCTCAGAAGTGCTGCTCTGGAAAAACCCTGCTCAAGCATTTATCAAAATGTGTCTTATTTTAATATAAGTGAATGTAATATCATCATATTTCTGAATTCAGACCTTCATTCTTATTGATGTGCAGGTCCCAAAAGATCTTATTTTCCCAACTCTTCTGCAAAGCAGACATTTTCCCACAGTGCATTACATGTTCATCCTGTCGGTTTTACTCATTTCCACAGAACAACATCTATTGTCTCATGGTTTCCATGGTAAAAGGTCCCTCTATTGTTTGCTCAGATTATTTTTTGCTTGTTCGTGCCATTTTGGAAACGTTTTTAAGAACGAAACTGCCAAGGTCAAATCTAATATATTCTTACCTCTTTTTCTCTGAGTTTTTTCCTATATAAAATATCTAGCCTGCTACAAATTTCAGCAATTCATAATAACTGTAAAATGTACACCAGTTCTAAGATATAATGGGAGAGATTATTTATAAAATAAAAACATTATATCTGATAAGGCTCTTAGAGGTCTAGTACACACCCTACCTCCACGTGACACAGAAGGAAATAGATAAATTGTGATCTATCCAGAGTTAAACAGCTACTTGGCTCAGGGCACGAACAAGGTCACAGGTGTTCTAATGCCTGGGCTGGTGTTTTCTTCATCATGTGCTGGGCTACCATGTTGCAAAAGGCAATCAGTGTGCACATGCCTGGGCATGCATACATGGGGCAGGTGCATGTGCGCCCAGGCAGGACACATGGGGGAGCTCACATACACACACGCATACACTCACACACATACACATTCACACTTAACTGTATTTTTTGCCCTTCCCTTTCAGAAGGTTTCAAATAATGATGGCTAACATCATGTTAAATGAACACCTAAAGTCATGAGTGAACTGTTCTCTGCTCTATGGGGTGTCGTATAGGGAATAAGGCCTTTGGACAAACTGGAGTCCAAAGTGGGCTACACAGACCAACGCCTCCATACATCTGAAGCTGCAAATGGAGTCCCTGGCTTTCAGGAAGCCTGACATAGTGAACTAAGAGTTACCGTTTTTCTTCCCCAGCCCATCCCCACACTGTCTCCAAGGTTTTCTTTATGAAATATAAATATGATATATTGCCACCCAGCTCAAGACTTTAACTGCTTCTCATTTCCTAGATAAAACTAAGATCTTCAGTGTGGCATTGAAGATGCTCTTGCCTCTCCAGCCTTCCCCAGAGACGTAGCCTGCTCTCACTCGTGAGGTCTAAGGGCTTCCCAGAGGGTTGGCTTGTATGGACCCTGGAGCATGTTCCTCCAGACCTTCCACCCACCGGCCTGGGCTAGTCTCCATGCTGCTTCCTCTGCAGCTGCTGGATCTTTCCTGGCAGCATCAGCCTACCTGACAGCCCTGCTCATGTCCCAACAAGAGACAGCATTCTCCTTACTAAGTTCCCACAGCAGAGCTCAGACTGGAGTGATGTCAGGAAGACAATTTGAAGACCCACAGATCGAAGTACATGGCGAGAATAATTTAGTAGCTTCTAGAAATGGTCATTCTAAGGCCCACTGATCCAAACCCAATCTCAGAATCCCCACCCAACTCCTGCCTAACTTCTTCTGGTCGGAGTGATTCCACCTTTCCCCAACACACCATCTAGGCATCTGCACACCTAGGAGTTTAGACCTCAGGTACATCAATGTCTTGGTCTGTTGTAACAGAACACCCAGAATGGAGGCTTATAAACAACTGAAATTCATTGCTCCCAGTTCTGAAGGCGGGGAATTCCAAGATCAGTACATGGGCATAATCTATGACTGGTTCGTAGATGGATGTTTTTTCCATGTGTCCTCACAAATCTCATCCATGAGGGCACTGCCCTCAGGACCTAATCGCCTTCCAAAGCTCTACCTTTTAATATCATCCCACTGGGGACTATGGTTTCAACATACATGAGGGGGACCCAAAAACAACCCATAATTTATTTTTAAAAAATTGTGTATTTATTTTACATGTTTAAACTTCAGTCACCTTGAAAGTACTCCCTTTTGATGCAATACACGTATGGATTTTCCACGGCTCAAAACAGTTTTTGAACTCGTCGATTTTGAGGTCTTTTAGTGCTTCTGTCGTTTTTCTGTTTCACCTCTTTCACATCTGCAAAACGTTTCCTTTTAAGGATTTTTTCATCCAGGGAAACAGCCAAACAAAGAGTCAGTAGGGGGAAGAGCAGGTGAATAGGGAGGGTGGGGCATGGGGTCAGGCCATTTTTGGTCCAAAATTGCTGAACACACATAGTTCGTGTTCATGTAAATCACCCATCATGAAATGGGCAAATGCATTGAAAGAGTCTACAAGAAAAAATGTGCTGAAGCCAAATGCACTCTTTCACAACAGTGCCAGCTGGAACACGAATGCAGATGGGTTCCTAGAGCACTCATGTAGCAGGGGAAGCCTGTACTGCAAGGGGCCTGCCCTCCAGGAGATAATTTGGGTTTTGGCGGGTTCCTGCAGTAAATCTGTGTGTGTGCATGGGTGGGGAATAGACATTCAGGCTGCACCAATAAGAAAATCTTCCCCTTCCACCTTCTCAGAATCACAGCATTTCTTGCTCCAGGATGAGTGACAGTGGGTGACGGCACTGTTTCCTTCTCGGTAAGTCCTCGTCACAAGAGTGCAATCTGACCACCATCCTGTCTGCCCACAGGAAAACTACCCTGGCTTGTGGGATAGTCACTGAAGTCTGGATCGTTCCTTCTCAGCAGCTTGTCCCACAAGCTGAACTCTTGAGTTCCTGCAGCTGTCTCCTCCAGCCTGAGAGGTGTGTGGCCTGGGCTTCCTCGAGCTCTGCAGGAACCAGGCCACCAATTCCCAAGTTCTCATTTCACAGATGAGAAAAACAAAGCCAGAAGGGGCTGGCCCAAGGCACCCCGCAAGTCAACAGCAATGCCAGGACTAGAACTCAGGTCATCCAAAAACCAGTCAAGTACTCTTTCTTTTAATACGTTCTTGAAACCTCAATAATGAGACATTTTAATTGTATATGCATATGATATAAAAGCCCTGGGAAGCACTGAACATACAGAAACTGAATCTGGGTCACAGTGCTCCTTGGAGCCCCACGCTTCCTTGGCCACAAACATCATAACTCAAACAGGCAGGTAAATTTCAACAGCAGAGGCACAATGCATACTATAATTGATTTAGAAGATGTATTTAGAGACTGTTAATAATGCATGTAAGATGCTGAATATTACTTTGCTCATTATAAATATTTAAGAGCATATAGTTTTTAATAGCACAAGAAATTACACAGTGATCAGTTCACTGGGCCTGGAATGATCACAAGAGTGATATTCTGGCATGAAAAAGTAAAGCCCATTCTGAAGGACTCTAGGGTTAAATAGCTTTAATTCAGGGTCCACAAGAACTCAGCTTATAGCACACCAACATAAATCTTCCATGTGAGCCCAAGAGTGAGTTTCCTGCATTGCTTTGTTAGTAGGGTTTTCATAGCCATAGTCAATTCAGGGGGAAAAATTTTTTTTTTTTTTTATTCTTTCAAAGTCAAAAAAGTCTTTACATCTTTTTAGATACCAATTCAGCTAAGGTTTTACAGCTACAGGAGTGCTGGTTAGAATTATAAAATTTGATTGACTGACGTAGTCAATAAAAAATTGGAGCAACCACTACTCTGTCTTAGTGGAAACCACCCCAACACTCTCTGGGTGAGGTCCCCTGGGAGGGACAGTCACTGCTCTGCATGCCTAGTAATTAATCAAATCCAAAGACAGTTGTACCTAAATTGATATATAGCAATGCTTTTCTTAGAAATATGTCCCACATGGTCGATCAATGGGGAAAAATACAGAGGATGGCAAAGAGCCAGACACAGAGTCAAACACACTTGACTGAGGATTCTAGACCCACTCTCTACCAGATGAATGCCCTGAGGCAAGTTACAAGTCTTCCCTGACCCTCAGCTTTCATATTCATGAACTGGAGGCCATAACATCTACACTCCACAATTGTTGGAAATTAGAATCGATATACACCCTGTTGCCCACTGTCTGAAATACCATATCCACCAATCATCTTAGCTAGCTCAGAGGGGATAAATAACTTCTCTAGGAATCCACAGGCTCATCAGGAAGGTGGCTCATACCATATCATGCCCCCCAAAAGGTTTACATTTTTTATTAATCTGGAACTTTGGGTCTGTGAAATTGAGGAATCTTCACTTTATTTTTTAAAATCTTCTTCCCAGAAAAGAAAAGTCTGGGGACCTTGAAGACCAAACCAGCTTGTCATTTCCCAGAGATCCAATGACACATGGTGGTAGCACATGGCTGACCCACCGACTACGGTTTGCAAACCCACAGGAGTGATCTGAAAAGAGAAGAGAGATGCCACATAGAGACCCAAATAAAACTATGAGCATGCCATGTACATGGCCCGCCAGCCTGAGGGTATTACATGTCAGCCGCGTGGAATGCACAGAAACAAGAATAGGGAGAAGTGTCCGAACTGAGGACTAAACAGGAATCAGGAGCTAAGATGAGACGAAGCTTCAGGGACTTTATGTCAGGTACCTGCAACCTCCAACAAGAGTGTGAAGGGAGCAGCTAATAATCCTGACGTGACAGGGACCAAAAAGACGTATTTGCTATGGGGCTTCCTTTCACTATTTAGTTCTCCAAACAGAATGAAAATAATTGCATCATTCCTTATGTTACCAAGTGTAAAATATACGGAAGAACATGTATTCAGATCAGTCAGGAACGTGCCAGTCTTCCCTTCTTTCTCTTGATGGTACAGACATCTCCACACGCATGCCTGACTAGGAATAGATCACCCAGCAACACAGCACTTCACCCAGAAACACGCCATCTGCTCCTGGTTCAGATTCTGCTCTATAATTCGAACCCAAATGCTCAACTCCAGCCAGTTGCTCCAACAATAGAGACACGGCTTTAATCTTGGCCATGTACAGTTATCGTTACATCTCCCCCTCATATCCCACCTCCCTGCCCTAAATAGTTGAAGTTACCTGTCCCGGAACGGAGGGTCAGCCACATAAATTTAGATGGCTTTCTTCCTTCCCCTTTCTCCCCTTGCATGGACAAAATCTGCCTCTTGGATGGCTTGTTAGATGGAAGAACAGAGGAAACCTGAAAATTCATTGCCGTCAAGCTAGCTCCTTGAGAAAGAATGAAGCTTGGACATTGGGAAGAGTGTTATTTACCTAATGTTGCCTAAATGAGAAAGATTGGCCAGTAATGTCAGACTCCCAACATTCCACCAGTGAGCTAAATCACTCTTTCCCACTCAGAGAGGCAGAGGGGGGTGAGGACAGGGGCTGAGGAGCCCCTCCCTCATGGACACGTGGGACAGGGCAACCGTCTCCCCCTAACAGGAGAAAGGAACTCGAGAAGCAATTCTAGAGGGAGCCCACATCCAGATGGGTGGCCCTGGAAGCTGGTAAAGAGGCTTCAGAGAAAGGACAACTGGACAACCAACTCTTTAAAATGAGGAGAGCTGGACCAAGTAGAAGGTCCAGCTCGGAAATGTCTCCTAGACTCAGAAGTCATTACCTTAGCGTTATCTCGCTGCAGGAGAGCTGGCCTGCCCACAAACAGAATTTAGGGGACTACATGAGGAAACCAGACATGAGGCCCCAAAGGCAGGCTCGTTCTGTACGGGGCAGAAGAAGAACATGACCAGTTTACAAAGCAGGCCCGCAGTGACAGAGCTGGAGCGAAACAAAGAAAAGGGCAGCACCGCAGGGCAAGTCATGGCCCGAAGCCTGTTTGTGCTGCTACTGAAGCAACAGAAGTTACTCAGATGTGTACAGTTCACAAGATGAAGTTCAGAAGGATACACGGTGTTGTCATTGGCAACAACCGGAGTCCAGGATCTGCTGAGTATGACTCGTCAGCTGAGACAAATCTCAGGACAAGATAGAACCTTCCAGAAGAAGCTGAAAGCGTTCAGAGAGGGAAGTGGTAGCAGCAACCACCACCGCACATGGGTGAACTGAGGTTCAGTTCAACGCTGGAGACTGAGGAGATCCAGGCTCTAAGAAAAAGTGGGTGTCTGGGCATTTAGCTGTTTAAAAGTATTGGATGAACCTTAATGGCGGGGAGGAAGGACTTCGTGTAGCCTTGGTGACTGGAGGTGCCACCGCAGCGAACTTCCGCAGTTTGGAGGAAGCTGGGATGTTTAGATTTCCCACATGACTCTGAAAAAGCAGGCTGCACTCAGGCGGTGTATTTTACCACCAAGCTAAACACTGCCACCACCCCTTGGTGGATCACGTCGTCCTGCTGCATCTGACCTACAGGTGAGATGATTTCTTCAGTCCTGGCACAGCTACGACAGCACCCCCCCAAGACTGAAACACAGTCAGCACTTGTTTCCGTTGTCTCTGCTGAACTGCCTCCTCCGGGTCCTGCTACATCTCTGCTATGATCTTTGCCTGCAAAAGCTATGTAGGGCGGGTTTAATTGTATATTTAATTTAGGAAACAAGTCTTGCTTGAGATTGTTTCTACATGAACGGGGGGCTATGTCTTTTTCTAATATTCCCTAAATTTCATGGTGCATCATTAAGATAATCTTATGTGTCATGTTACCCATAGGCATTCTAAAACTGGCGAAGGCAGAATCAGGGTTGGCTTACTTCAGCTTCAGAAGCACTGAAAATGACCCTCACGTACTCACCTCAATGGAAGAAATGCAGCCTAGAGATAGTGTAGGGACCTTGCTTCTACCGAAATATCTGAGAGCAACCATCGCTGCCTCCCCGAAGCAGAATACAACATTGGGGGGAGTAAGGTTTTGAACATGAATGACTTTGAACTTCAACCTCTGAGCGTCAATGTCATCACCTGTGAAAGGAGGACTCGTAACCTCCGTCAGAGGTTAGTGTGAGGTGAGAAGAAGTAATATTTGTAATGCCCATAGCCAGTGCCTGGAAAACAGCAGCTCTCCTAAATACTGAGTTGGTTCAGGTCAAAATGTCAGTAAGAAGAAGGTCGCTTGAATAAGCCTGGTCACAACTGCCTACAAGAAAATCTCCTTTGTTTATCCCCAACAGGAGAAGGGAGTTTGGAGACGGTTGAAGTGACTCATTCAAATCTGTACTGACTTGTTTAGCACTTATAATTCCAAGTGACAACTATGTCCCAGTCGCTATTCTAGGCACTGGAAGCTGGGACTCCGGCAGGAGAGAAATGCTCATTTTTTTAGGGCAGAAGTTGGAGTCGTATCCACTAGCTTTTCTTCATTGCCTAGGGACTTCCAAATCCCAGATATAGTTCTTTAAACTTAAGTTCCCTCCCCTTCTGCCTGCTGGCGATGCAGATGGGGGTGCGGGGCCAGTTTTATAGTCACAAGGCAGCAGCCACCAGGAGAAAAGGCAGCACTCTCAGAAGGGTGGGGAGGGGAGGGGAAAGCAGCCCGCCGCTTGGCAGAGCCACTGGGCAGGGTCCCCGCGCTTCGGGCTGTGTCAGGAAGATGAGCACTTGAACGCCTCTTCAGGCTTTAGTTAGCTTGTTTTGGCACCTCGCAGCCCAAGGCATGTTTGGATGGAGCCAGAATACTGATGGTTGCGAATGCTCAGCTCGGTCAGCCCACAGCTCTGTTTCCAGAGCCAGGGCTGACAGGGAGAGCAGGTTTCTGGTTCTAGCATTGTTTCCTGGCACTTTTCCTGTTCGTGTGAAGACACTCCTCACTCAGATGCTGGGGTTTGGATTCGCTGACTCAACAATGGGGTCCTCCTTCCCCAACTCAAAGCGCGGCTGGTGGAACTCGTTTCCAGACCAGAAGGTGAAGGGAGCGGCATTGCCCAGCGATTCAGCCCAAGTGTCAAACCTCATTGTCCTGGGACAACCAGAGCACCAAGAATAGAACACAGGCGTTAGTGTAATGTCTCAGGAGGGATGTAACAGGGGCAAGGAATACTGGGTTCCGTATTTTGGGGCAGTGCCATGTACGTGCCCAACATTCCCCCAGCTAAGGGTGTGATGGGAACTCCAGGAACACACAAATCTTTGTCCTCGGGCAGCTCATATTCTAGTCAGGGAAAGCAAACAATTAACAACCAAAAACATGTATATTCACATATATAGATGTGTACACACACCCATATGCTTTCATATTAGAGGATTTAGGAGTGGCAGCACTATGGAGCAAAATGCCATCAGGAAGTATTGGGTGACACTTCCCACATTGGTGGCCTCTGGGCCTCCTCTTCCTTTTCTGTGAAATGAGGGGCTTGCAAGAGGTTCTGTTCGTCACTGGCATTCTGAGACGGTAACCTGCGCTGTCCGTGTGCGTACCAGCTCACCCTTATGCACGTTTCCAAGACACTCTTGTGAATGAACCGAGTTCCCACCAGCCTTCAGTCCACTTCATAGATCACCTCTCCCCTTAGTGACTCCTGTCTGCACCACTTTCTTCTTTAGGGCACTGATCACTGTTGCAGGTTTCTATTTGGGGATTAATTAATCATAGCTGATTAAGTGTGTTAGTCCGTTGAATGTCTAAGCTCACTATTATACTCCAGTGGTTAACACAGGGCCTGGTACCTAGCACATGCGCAGAATTAGGGTTGAGTGGATGAACGAATGAAGGCACTCATCCCGTCGTCCCTGCTTCTGTTCTAAAGGCACTTGATGCTTTCTTTTCTTCAGCATTCCTTCTTCGAGCTTTTCACTGATATTTTTCTAAGACCCCTTTTCGAAATATATGCTTTCAAACCCAGAGGCACTGCGTACATAGCCATCCCTTGTCCAGATGGAGGAGAATTGTGCTGACATACTATAGAGTGTGTGAGCTGCGGTGGAGGTAATGACTTTGTACACAGGAAACTCTGATGACACCTCTTTGCTGGGAATAGAATGGTGCCAGAGGACATGTATGCACATGCGCGCTCACACGTGCGCACACACACACACACCTTCCTTTATAATTTATAAAGGGGAGGGTGAGTGTAGACTCCAGGCTTATGTCCTGCCTCAGGCACAGGGCGTCTTTCTGCAGCCCCTGGGGATCGCTCTGTGGGCTCCACTACACAGTATATGATCATAAGGGCTGCTCTGAAATGTAGATGCCCCAGCTCTTGTGGAAACAATGTCCCTCTGAGACCAAATGGTGGCATTAAATGGGAGCAGATGGCTGGACCGCATGAAAGCATTAGACATGGGGAGAAATAACAAAAGACTGGTCGTTGGTCCAACGGGTGTCATAGGGCATCTTGCCAAAATCCTTCTGGCCTAGTCAGATATCTATTTATTATTTATACATCTTTTTTAAAATCCTTTATAATTCATGTAATCATGTATGTGCCAACACAGTATCTACAGCACATTTCACAATGTGGGTGGGGCCATTTTCAACCAATTCTAGTCATACTGAAGAGCCACTCTGGGTGTCATTGTCGTGGGGTGTCTGGCCTTGGTATCCTTTTCCTGGCTGTGAGTACCAAGCTCTGGTGCCCTGGGTGGGGGGCCTGCTCACCCAGCTCTCTTGTAAGATGATGCTTTTATTCTGACAGGTGGGTTGCAATACAAAATAATTAACATCACATCTGGTAGAAAGGAGAAACTCAGACCCTCATGGTTTTCTGACAACAAAGGCAGAAATCAAACAACCATAACCCCCCACATTGTCAGGGCTGTTGTTCCCTGCTTACAAGAAAAGCAGGGTGATGGGAAAGACAAATCTTCTTCTATCCGCAATTTTAGGAGGCAATCATTACAGAGAACGTGACGTAAGGAACATGGAACAATGGAAGGCATACTCTCTTCAGTACCATTTTTATAGACGATAAAGAAGCATGCTTTATTCAGTCATTCCTTATATGGCCCCTCAATAAAAGAAAAGGGCATGCTCTTAAATAGCCATTTGCCAAAGACATTTTTACAGGTGTGAGAGTAATGGTAGGAGACCTATGGCTTTTGGGGATGGGACTTGATCCAGGGTTTGCTGATACTGGAGTGGGAGGGACAGACCACACTGACTATCTCAAATATCGTTGGCTTTCTTGTCAGGGCTCGTGACGGGAACTGGTTCCCAGCAGTTTCACACAGAGGGGTCAGGTGGGGATATAGACCACAAGAGCCGGCCTTCTCGTGGGTAGTGCCCACTCCACTAGCTGTTTTCTTTTCTCCTTCCTTCTTTTGGTTTTTTAACTCTTCTAGCATCGTTTTTAAGCCTCTCCTGTGTCTCGGCACAAAAGGGCTTCTGAATAAATCACCAGGGAAAGGAAGCAAACGCCATGGATGCTGAAATCTTGCTCCAAAGCCAGCATGCCCCATGGCCTGGCCGGGCTCTGCTTTTGGAGACTGATGACTTGGGTTCCTGGGCCAAAGAAATCCAGTTTGTCACACTGATTACAATCACTGACTCTCTCAAACTGTCACACAGAGAAATCTGCAATGATTGAGGCTCAGTGGATCGGATCATCCCTGAAGTGGGGAAGTTCATCCTCTAAAAAGATACATTAAGTTCCCAAACCCCTGGTTCCTGTGAAGGTGACCCTAAAGGAAATAGGGTCTTTGCAAACATAATCAAATCAAGATGAGGTCATACTAAACTACGATAGACACTAACCAACCACTGGCGTCCTTATAAGAAATTTAGACCCACAGACACACAGTCAGGATGCCATGTGAAGATGACAGCATAGATTGGAATGATGTGTCTGTAAATCAAGGGCACCAAGGACTGCACACGACCCTCAGAAGCTAGAGAGAAGCAAGAAAGGATCCGCCTCTAGAGCCTGCTGAGGAGGCACAGCTTGGCAGACACCTTGATTTTGGACTTCCGGGTTCCTGAACTGAGCGAATCCCCTCCTGAGAACGTAGGTTTCAGTTGTGTGAAGCCCTTCAGTACATGGGACTTTGTTACATCAACCCCAGGGAACCCCAGTCTCCTAAGCACCCTCTCAGAAGAACCAGAGAGATGTGTCAATGGAAGAAAAACCGGAAGTGCCTGACACGGAACAGGATCCATTTTTTCCAAGCCCGTGGTTGTTTAGAAAGCTGCACTGTGTGGTAAAAATAACACTACTGATGGTAGTAATGACATAACCTCACCAAACGCATGATGTGCCAGCACACTGAGGTTGGACGAGGAGCTACACTATCCCAAGTCCTGTCCCAAGTCCTGTCCCCTTCTCAGACTGGCCTCAGATAGGGCGGCTTCCTCACACTTCCCTTCACCAGAAAGGACCCACGGCTGCATTGCCTACCACGTACCTCTCAAGAGCGCCATGACGATCTGTATTTCTGTGATGCCTGTCCACGAAAGTGGAGCTTCTTGGGAGGGCTGTCACTACCTAAATATGAAGTATGTTATTATCTCCACCCAGCCCCCCGCCCCCTAAACCTTGGCAATTCTGTGCCATGTTCCTTTGGAAAAGGAAATTATTCTTACCCAAAGCATTTCATTACCACCTGAACTGTCTGATAGAAATTCAGAAACCTGAATTTATACACCACCACAGCCAAAGGAGCTCACGTTAGGGGCCTAGGGCACGTGTAATATCGCAATTACAGAAAAAAAGTTTTGGCAAGTGGCCTTGCATGACTCTACAGTCTAAACTCTGGATCCTATTTAGAGAAGCCCCTTTGAATGATTCTGTGGGATACTTTGCTGACATTTGCCTTTATTATCCATACCAATTTACTCCAGGTTGATCTTCGGGACTTACTGATAATTATGCTACCATCTGTCTGGATATTTGGGATTTCTTCTTTAATGCTCCTATGAAAAGCACAGTCCCATTTAGGGGAGACACATTTATCCTGGATAAGACCTCCCTGCCTGGGTGAGAATGTACATGAAATACAAGCTATAGGGCTGGCAAGTCCCATGGGTATTGCAAGTAATGCTTTAGCAGCACCTTGAGAAGGACACATGGAATTATTTCAGGTAGTTGGTGGTCCTTCCTTTTAGGATCCTGTTAGCTTTTCCCTATCCCAAATCTCTTTGAACAGAGGTGTAGGCTTATATGCTGATATCAATCCTGAGCTTGGGGTGTGTGTTGTGGCCTCAGTTTCCTCATATATAAAATGGGGAAATAACACCTAGCTCATGGAATTGCTGTGAAGATAATATGAATTGATTCTGTTAGAGAAGTTAACATGGTTCCTGACACATGGCATGTGTTTGATAAAATTTGGTGTTAGAGGGGAAAGGAGGTAATGGAAGAGAAGAACAAAGTAAGAGCAGTACTTTCACTAAGTTACCTCTGGACACCAATGAGGCATGGCTATAAGAAAAGAATGCAGGAGCCATAACATATTGAATTCAGTATTAAAGTTTTTCTGTTGGGGAGGCCGGGATGGCTCAGTGGGTTAAACACTCACTTTGCAGCCCCGAGGACCGAGGATCAAGTCCCGGCCCCGGCCCGTGTGGACCCATGTGCTGAACTGGGGAGTGTCCCCAGTTCAGTTCTCACTGGGGTGAGACCCCAGCCTAGTTCCTGCCCTGTGCAGCCCCGCACCCACCTGTGGAATGAAACTATGTGGAAAAACCAATGATGTGCAACTATGGAGACTGTTCTGGGCCCGTCCCCTTCTCTCTACCTCTGTCTCTGTATCTCTCTCTCTCTCTCTCTCTGTCTCAGATAATAAAAAAAATAAATCCTTGAAGTTTTTCTGTTGAATTCTCTGAACATATTGAAAATATCAACCAACTAAACAAGACAGCTGATCACTCTTCCAACTGCGCCAGTTTTCCCAAGTGAAAGACTGAAGGGTTTCAGGGCCCCGTGGCCTAGAAATCACGCTGCAATTGCCAGACCCATCACCCACTGTGGTAGAATAACGGCCACCCTAAGATGTCCCAGTTGTCATTCCAGGAACTCGTGCATATGCTATATAATATGGCTAGGAGAATTAAGGGAGTACATGGAATTAAGATGGAGACTCATCTGATCTCAAAAGAGAAAGAATATCCTGGATTATCCGGTGAGCCCAGACAATCACAAGCGTCCTTACATACGGAAGAAAGGGGCACACAAGTCAAAGTCAGAGTAATGCCACGTGAGGAAGGCTTGACTAGTGGTCGCCGTCTTTGAAGATAGAAGGGCCATGACCCAAGGAAACTGGGAAGCTTCTAGATGCTATAAAAGGCAAGGAATGCTTTGTCCCCTACAGCCTCCATCAAGAAACTCAGTCCTACTGACGTCTGGATGTGGGTCCAGTGAGACCCATTTTGGACTTCTGACTTCCAGAACTATGAAGTAGCAATTGTGTGTATCGCTTCCAGGCACTACACTTGCTGTTTGTTACAGCAATACACCCGTCAATAATCAAGCTGAACTATCTCGCAGCCAACCCCAAGCCCGGGACTGTGCTGCCTTAGCAAACCCAAGAGTAGGTCAAGAGAGGATGATCCTCTTACAGAAGCAAGCAGTAGACCTTCGGGGGGGGGGGGGCAGAGTTCTTGATGGGGTGAACCCTTGAGGGACAGAGCTTGCACTGATAACAAGCCCTTGACCCTATTCCTCACCCCCCAGGACTCAATAGAACCCCGTTCTCCCTGCCAGATCCCACAAGCTCTCCTCTCGGCCGCCTCTGGAGGCCGAGCATCCTGGTTGGAGTGACAGCCTCAGAGTAGGTGGCAAAAATTCTAGGGGCATGAGCAGTGAGAGTATCCCTCAGGTCAGTCTGAGCTCTGTGCACGGGGGCTCCCATTCTACAGAAAGGCTTATGGAGAGATCCATCTTACTGAAGATTCAGAGGGCATCAGGATTCTCGCCTGAATGCCCAACCTCGTTTCAGATACTGCATAGGAACATATTTTACAAACTGCCAAGCAAAGGTAGGTGCTGTCAGTAGCTACTATTAAGTGGTATTTTTATTATAATAGTAGCACAGAATAGGAGGAAATTAAGGGGCTCATGCATTATATTAATGAGCAACCATTTATGCTTCTAGTAATACCCTTAATTATTAACATCTCTGTCTTGGGGGCAAACAGCTAGCACGAGGCTGTGAAATCACTGTGTGACATGCCCCCATTCTGTATGCAGTTGTTCTGTTTTAGAAGCAAGTGTATCTCGCTTTATACTGGGTTTCTATATAATTAATTGTGACTGACTTCAAGGGAACCTTTTAGAATATTAAGTAAGAGGAGGATTCACCGTCTGAAAAATTCAGGAGAAGGTATTTTCATAGAAACACACTGAACTCTAATTCCTTTGTCCTGAACACTCCTTCGGAACCTCTCCCTTCCTCCTACCCCTCACCCCTCATCCCTACGCCCACCCCATCCCACGGCATTTCTATAGGGACTATCATAAGGTTTCTGAGAGGGGTGTGCCTGACAGCATATTAACATACTGTTTGAATAAATCAACACATACGAGTAGAGTTATCTCCATTTGCCATCACATGAACACAACTTACTGACCTGTTGCATGTCACGTTGAACATGAAAAATTACATTTGTGTGACCCACTGGAGTAGAGTTGAGGCAGCTCCCAGCAAAAGGGCACCGTCCAGAGCTATGGCTGCCCCAAGCCCTACCCAGCTGTCCCGGGCTGAGGATAGTAATACCTCGGATCACTTCTAACCACCTGGGGCATGCCACGCACCCTGGTTGGCAGCTCAGCATGGAAGACTGGCAGCGCAGTGGGTTCTGGAGGCTCATGGGACCTCTGCCATTTTCACATCTATGGCCTTGGGCAAGTCACTTACCACTCTGTATGTACCTTGGTTATATCATTTGTAAAATACAGATGAGAGTAACGGTATCTACTGCATAGACTTGTGACAATCACAGTTGTGAAACACTTGGGACAGTGCCTGGTGTGCAGCGAGTCCTGAACAGATGTTCAGAGCTGAAATGCTTGAGTTCAAGTCCTAACACACAGCACAACCTTGAGAAAGGTGGCTTGTCTGTCCAGGCCACACGTTCACTGTCTGGAAGTGAACGAATGCTCGTAAACTGTTTTGTTGTTAGAAAACCTCATCCCGGGTCTTCTGGGAGTGCCTCAGTGTGCGTCCTTTTCCAATGCCTCATCCATTTGCTCTGAAAGAGGTTCTGCAAAGGGTCCCAGCTTAATGACCACTGCACTGTCATCTGAAGACCTTCAGACATTTAAAGCCAGTGAAGTGGTGACCCGGAGCTCAGAGTCGCCCTGGAGAAGCTGTGTTGAGAGGGGTCCAGGCAGAAGTCACGTGCAGACGGCCTCAGAGTGAAGGTGCTGCATTGGAGACAGTGAACGGGGAGGGTAGGTACAGATGATTGTCACTGATTTCGGAAGGAACCCAAAGGAGGACAAGGAGGCACCACAGGGCGATGGGGTCGAAGGAAACGTGGGCTCTGCATGCTGGCTAATAAGGAGATGGGAAGGTGTTTGTCTGCTGGAAGCGAAGCACCGGTGTAGAAAATGAGGCTCGGAAACAGGAGAGAAAATGGCTGGTTAGGGAAGTGAGACACCAGAGGTTGTGGAAGGGGAGTGCAGGCTCTCCAAACCTCTCCCGAGGAGCCAGTGAATTGTATGATGGCAACTGGATGGCTTAATTGAGCTCTGATTTCAGTGATGCCCGTGAAGAGATAAGCACATGCGAAGGTCTAGGCTATCCCCAGCTGATTTCTGTATTGCAGTTGGTGATGAAATAAAAGCAAAATGATAGGGATTGATTTCAGCTTCTTGGGAGGCCTGGCTGGCACTGATAACGTGGCTGATGCTATAATTACTCTGGAAGTCCTTGGGCCACAACCCCTGGAACAGATTTCTGAGTGACCTTAGGGGACTGTCACTCTTCCTGGGGCTTCAGCCACCACACCACGTCCAGAACACACTCACCGGGCAGATCCCTCAGGCCTGCACATCTCTTAGTGGAGCACTTCTAACAGGGATGTGGTCACCAGGCACTCCCCCGACCAACACGAATCCCAAGGCCGCTCCAGTGAATAGAGGCCCCGTGCTGCCCTAACTGCCTCAGGGTCTCGCCAGCTCACTGTCAGCAGAGGGGCCTGGCATTCTTGAGTTTGGCAACTGGTTGCTCCACCATCCCTCACTGTGGCCTTTTTCCAACCCTTCCTGTGCCTGCCCACCCATGTGGCCTGAAGCAACACAAGATCCATTCATTCACTGAGGTATTCATTCATTCATTCATTCATTCATTTATTCATCCACAGAATATGTGCCAGGCCCTGTGCTGGGCCCTGGGGACTCAAATGAAGACGGCATGAAGTCCTCAAGGTGCTCAACGTCCACTGTACAGATCACTCCTGGAGGGATGGGAGCAACTCAGACGTAGAGGACCTCTGGCAAGTCCCCAAAGCACTCCAGGCCTAATGGCTCTCCCTGCATTTCACAGGCTTTTCTCTCTGCTGGGAACTCCTTCAAGTCCTCAGGCAGCCTCGACACTAGGAAGTCTTACACTCTACCTGCTCTCCAGCCATGTGTGTGTGACTCCTCCCTACACCAGCTAGGTTGTTTCATGCTGCAAATGATAGAACAACCCACGCGGCTCATTGAAATAACGACTCAGTGATGTGGCTCACACACTCAGAAGACCAGCGGTGGAGCAGGCTTCCCGGTTGCCTGAACCCAGTGCCTCAGGCTGAGTCCCTGCTGGGCCCTTAGCTGCACGCTCCTCCATGTACTGAGCACTTTAATGCTCACAGAGGCCAAAAGGCTATACTGTTTTCAGAGGATCAGGGAGAACGGGCAGCTACTCCCCAAATTTTCCAACACGTTTCCCCTCCTATTGCACTGACCTGAAATGGACCGTGAGGTGATTACAAAACCTATTGTCAGGGCTGGAAAATAGGCATGCATTGATCAATGGTGGCCTGTGTAAACCACACCAATTATTGTGGCAAAGCAATGAGACTTCCCGGATTAATCAGGCAAATCAAAGCCCGTTCCAGGAGCTGAGGATGGAGGCCATCCTTGAAATTTCATGGAGGGAAGCAGGCAGGATGATTTCCCTTGATTGTTGCTTGATGACATGAGCATAGCGTGAAAATGGGAACATTCACTATTGCTCTGACCTTGACATGAGTGGCAAGTGTCTGTTACTTCTGGGTGCAGGATCCAGGCTGCAGCCCCTGACTGGGTGGTCTCAAGATGCTAGACCTGCCCTCCGGGGACTGCCTTCCATTGCACTCTTCTGTTCTCAGATATCTGAGATATTCAATCCAAGCGAAGTGATAGACAGACCAGGAGCATAACTGAATTAGTCGTAAGCTGTTCTATTTGTTTGCTGGAAGCTTGGCCTCTACTGATGGGAAAAAATAATAATTTTCCACCTTGCCTTGGTTAAGAAGCTCATTTTTGGTGTGTGCCCTATTTTTTATAGGGCAGGGAGACAATCTCAGCAACATCCCATATTCATTGACTCATTTTCATGTAAAGGTTATAAGGAAGACTTCTTAGACAACCACACTTTCTCATTATGGGTAGCTGAAGTCAGGAGCATGTGACTTCTTGAAAAGACTTTGTGAACAGTGAGGCAGAGAGCAGGACCCTGGGTGTGCAGTCCAGCCTCAGCACTCAACTACGGGAGTAGCGGGAACTCCACAGCATGAAGCAAAGAGGCTTGGCTCATTTTCCAAAGGAAGGGCATTTGCTCCACTCCCAGAAGGAGCTCTGGATATAGAAAGGCCTTCAAGTGGTGATGATGAGAGTACAGCCCCAGATGATCAGGGGGGGAAGAGCTTTTCAACCAACTACAGTCAAGCAAAGGTAGACGGCTCCTCCAAGATGATCTCCCTAAGGGAATAACAGTCTGGAGGAGTTGTATTTGAAAATTAGGAATGTGATTTAGCTGAGTTCGAATGCCATGGTGGGCCAGGCCTACAGCAGACCTTTGAAACTTGGGGTTGGCACCAAGAATTGGGGATGATGTTCACACAGCAGGTCACTGAAGGCCATGTCTGAGGGAGTGAGATCTCAGGTTTAAACACAAGGCCGATTCTGGAAAAGATGTGGGTAGCAGGAATCACAGGAATTCAGCCAACTGACCGGTCTTCTGTCCCTGCCAGGATTTGTTTCCGTCTGCACCTCTCCTGTGTCAGCTCTGGCAATGAAGCTGCCTTCAGGGCATTTGGGATGTGCTGTCCTGAGAGATTCCGCCCAGGAAAGGGAGGAAGCGGAAGGTGGCCGAAGTGTGTGGCTGCTTGTTTTGCGTTCAGCACTGTGCTGCTTTCTGTGTGCTTGTGTGCCCTTCCTCCTCTGCCTCTTCCACACGCACTCCCCCACGCACACTGTAACTGTTGTTCCTCTTGTCCCCGAGTCTGTCTGGGTATACGTATCACACTCCCAAATCCCCCGAGCTCTTGTTCGCAAAAGGAAATGAAAAGGCTGATCCTCCCTGATTGTTCCACTGAAGAAGGGTGGCCGTGTTCTCTGGTGCCTACAAAGGCGAGGCTGTCTTGTTTGTTTCAAGAGCAATGTTGAGCATCTGCTACGTACAAGTATTTGGTCAGATTGAGGCTATAGACACTGGGCAACAAAAGCGATTACCAAGCAGCAAGGATTAGATAAACTATGTGCCTGTTGATCCCACACACATGAAAGAGCATGAGTCTTGTCTTAAAATTCGCTTTGAGGATACAGAGAGAAAGAGCACTTCTGACTTTCCTGAAAAGGGGCCATCGGGCCTGAGCCTTTACGGATAGGCAGGAAGTGGATGGTGGACCCCTGGAGGCTGTGGGAAGAGTAGACACAAAGGCTCCTGGGTAGAATGTGCTGAGCGTGCCTTCCTGCTCCTGATGGCAGTTTGTCTGGTTTGGACACAGAGAAGAATGCTGAGAAAATAAGACACACTGCCCACAGAGAGGTGGGGCATTCACCACACCAGTATGCTACACCTGGCTCAAGAAACTCTTTAGCAAGAACAGCATCAAGGATTTTTGCCTAGTTGGGTGAGAACTTTTATAGCCAGACTATGCATCAGCAGAAAACCTCTGAAGGTCCCCATCCCATTCCATTCTGCTCATTACTGACTTCCTGCAAGCATCTGGCCAGCCTTCATGTAAGCAGGACGTTGGGTACCTCCTACGTCTTGCAACGCCTCTGAACAGATGCCAGTCTTCATCCGACATCCTCACTGCGAGCCTTCATCCCCTCCCCGGGCCACTCCCATATGCCCTGTCTCCCCTCCCAGCCAGCTCTCCACTCCGGCGGCCACACTTCCCACAGAAGTCCGCAGAGTGACCTTTCTAAGAATCAGTGTTGGCCATGTCGTCTCCCCACTTCAAGCCCTTTCAGGACGCCCTCTGGAACACAGATAACTAATGAATAAGTTTAGTGCATGCTGATAACAGAAGGCACTGAAGTGAAAGATGCAAACAGGCTGAGGCCCAGAGCGTTTCCAGTCAAACTGAAGTCTGGTCTGAATAATAGAGAATTATTAGGCAAAGGACATGCAGGCAAAAGACGGCCAGGAAGGGTGTTCTAAACGGAGATGGGCAAGCAGAAGGAGATGGGGGCTGGAAGCAGCACATGTGGGGGCTCCCTGCACATAGAGCCCACAGGGCAAAGGTAAGCGGTGCACCCAGGAGGGAAGACACTCCCCCACAATGCCAAGGTCGTGGGGGTTACAGCTCATGCTGGCCAGTGTGCCTTTCACCTCCTTGGGCCTCCTGTCCCCACGTGCCCCCTGACCTCACGTTCCTTGCATCTGTGATGCTTAGAATCCGGTTCTTGGCCTCCTGTGATGAGATCCGCCGCAGCAGCGCTGCTGTGACAGGCTTATGGCCTCTCCTGTACAGGAGTCCTTATTCCTGTAAGGTGGAGGCTGGGGAAGGCTTTAGATGCAGGGGTCTCCAAACTTTTTAGCCCGCGGGCCGCATTAACTATCAAACAGCAGTTTGGGGGCCGACTACACACTCGAGGTCCAAATAAAAAAGAATCAAAACATAGATGTTGTTTTTAATTATTTATCTAATATTATTTATTCAGATAAAAAGGTCTCTACGGGCCGGATGAGAGGGCCTTGTGGGCCGCATCCAGCCGTAGTTTGGAGACCCCTGCTTTAGAGGAAGCACTTTGCTTAAAGACAAGGGCATTCAGCGTGCAGACCAGGGAATCGAGTTCTATTTCTTGGTAGACCCAGGCAGGTGACAAACATTTCTAAGAGCCTGTAGCAGAAGTGTCTGTGATTCATGGAGTAGTGTCAGAGCCCGTCATATGAGCCTCCCATGAAAAGAATTGAAAGGGAACTTGAGCTCCAAGGACAATTGCTCTGTAATGGGTTTCAGCACTCAACGCCACAGGCTTTCAAGATTCAAAAGAAAAGATTAAACCCCAAGGGTACAGGAACACAGTCTCCGTCTATTTGTCAGAGAAAACGAGCACGCCTGGCCCTCCCACCCCATGCACAGGAGCTTTCAAGAGGGGCCTCTACCCGGCTTGGCGGGGCTTTTTGTTCACGTCCAGGCCAGCAGCTGTCTTGGTGTTTTAGTGATTCCATTTCACTTAATTCAGTTCTGTGGATTTTCATAAAGCCCCTACTTGGTGCAGAGAACTATGCCTGGGGCTGAGGTGACATCCATTTGAACTCTCCAGGTGTTCAACTCCCAAACAAAGAGACAGACATATCACCAGGCACAGATAATGGCATTCTTAAGGCTCACGGCCAGTGTGGGGGTGGGGGCAGCACCACCCCCAGCTCCAGGCCACGCAGCTGCCTCAGTTCAAGACTCACATCGTCCAGGGATCCCAGCCTGCACGGCCAGCCTCCCCGCTGGATTCCTCCTTGGGTAGAGAAGGCTGCAGCGCTGCGCACGGGAGATTTCCGACGCAGAGGTACTTGGGGGAGGGGGACACTTGAGGCCTTTTTTTGGCACCAGTAACAAATTCCCATATCACCATTCAGAACCTACGGCCTTTCAAAGGCACTGTCTCGGTTTTTTAACGCTGCAATTCCAAGAACTAAGCAGGAACCACCATCACCACTTTGCAGGTGAGGAAACACAGGCCTGGAGGGGGCTGATAGACCCGGTCACCCACCGAGATGTGCCGAAGCCAGAGGATGACCTGGGCCTCCCCCCAGGGGCCCATAGCTGCTTCTTCTGCGATCCTGAGCTGCCCTAAATAGCAAGCCGTAGCCCCTGAGATAGGACCTGAAATACAGCAGGAACGTGGGACGTGGTCGCTGCTCCTAGTACCAGATGAGGTAAGAAATCTGAGCCTTAGCAACGTGTGACATGCCTATGATCACAAAGCCAAGTAACAGTAGGCACAGGTTGTGTGTGTACAGGTCAGTTCTCTGTCCACTGGCCTTCTCTCCACAATAGACACAGCCTTCCAGGCAGATAGAAAATCCAACAGCGCCAGCCTAGGGAGCATTTCTCTGTGTACTGACAGCTACTGTTCCGGCACAGAAAGAAAACTCTCTCTCCATTAATGACAGATCAATTAGAAACAAATTCAGGATACTGGGGTAGCTCAGCGGCTGGGCACTTGCCTCACAATTGTGAGCTCTCAGGTTTGTTCGATTCCCAGCCCTGGCCCATGCAACTGCATATGCTGCACTGCAATGCAACTGGGAACTGTTGAGATGGCTCAGCAAGGAAGGTTCTCATCTCCCATGCAGGACCCCGGTTCAGTTCCCACCCTGTGCAGCCCCACATCCACCTGAGTGGAATGAAACCATGTCACAACTAATGATGGACAACTATGGAGACTGCTCTGGGACCTTCTCCCTTTCTCTCTTCTCTTCTTCCTCCTCCTCCTCTAAAACAAAATAAATCTTTAAGAAAACAAAAAAAAAAATTGCCAATATGTATAGGGTTACAAGCAGCATCTCAGAGCATCTGGCAAGGGGAGAAGAGGCATGACTGACACCCTTAAGGAGAGAAGTCCCCACAGACAGAAGCCTAGCTTGGTTGCCCAACACACCTCGCATCTCTGCACCTTCAGTTTATAGCACTCCTGACACGTGACACGTATAGCACATGACAGCGCTCCCTCACAGCAACCAGACCACCCCTGTTCAGAGTTTTCAAAACCCTTACAATGTGTTTGGCACTTGAGCAGGGGTGGGAGACCCAACGATGAACAGCTACCGCCCCTCCCAACCATCCTAAAGTGCAGTGGTGGCCTCGCCTCCCACAGTTGGTGCTCAGTTCCCTGAGCACAGGGACCAAGCCCCTGCCCTCTCAGAAATGTCCTCAGGGCCAGGAACCCTCCTGGGCACAGAGCAGTGGACCTTCAGCCTCAGTGGCCAAATACCAGGTCACTCTGTGTTATGCAAGCCCAAGGTTGTCCCCTCAGGAGTGAGTGCCACCGTCCTTCCTTACTCACACGACAAAAGGCAGGATGGGGACCAGCTCTGGTAGGGAGATGTCATCAGTCACATAGAATTTGGGCGACAAGTCAGGAATACCAGCGCCTTGGGCCTTTGGCTGTATACTTCTCCGGACAGCTGCTTCCTTTTCAAAACTTATTTCCCTGAACACCCACCTGTCAGAGCTCAACAGACAGCAGCCCTCGTGCCTGGGTCTGTGCCCACCATGGTCCCCTTCCACATGGGCCTGTGGCGACAAATGCTAAGGCTGTGGGGCCGGTGCCCAGAAGGGGGTCAGCCCCTCAGCTAAGGAGCAGGTCTCTTCATCTCAATCACACACCTCGAAATCTATCCAGACCCCAGCTGTTTTCCTTCTTTTGTAACTTCACGACTTACCTGACTTCCTGGTTTCTCACTTATGAGTTTTGATGCACACATTTTTAATCTTAACACAAATATATTTACCAAGATTCTATACGTATTGGGTCATATAATCTGCAAGGTATGGTTGCATCCATTATTTTATTTAGCCCTCACTACACCTAGGTAAGACAGACAGAAATATTCCTTATGTGCGGACATGAAATAAAGGCCCAAGGAGATCAAGTGACCTGACAAATGTCACAACTAGGAAAGGACAGAAGGGGGATTCGAACCTGGCTCTTTAGGCCTGCATGCCACACTCACTCGCCGCCTGGCGTTTGTGCAACTTCCCCCTGCCAAGTTCATGTGCATGGCACAGGAAGATGGGCGCGAGCTCTCATAATTCACAGTGAACCAGCTCCACCCAGGGATACATGAACGATATTGAACTGTCTGCGGATTCCCATGATTTGTGGCAAGCCCGCTGCATGCTCCTGGGACAAGAGAGCCAGAGGGTCGCAAGCCACGCTGTTTCCATCAATCCAGGGCCAAATGACCACCCTCCCTGTGCTCAGTTTCCTAGTTCATAAAGTGAGACAACAACTATCTCTACCTCAGTGTTTGGTAAAATACAAAGAAGTTAAAACAGGCAAACTCAGGAAAATGATGCCTCGGACGCGGTTCAGGTCACTAAGTACAGGCTGTTCTACCAGACAGCAGGCACAGCACCAGCACCTCACGTACAAGTGTTCTCCCTCACGTAACACGCTGCAGGGGAAGCAGCATCACTCTTAGGTTTTAGGTGAGGAAGCAGACACTCTGAACATTTAAATCGCTTGTCAAAGTTTACATGACTAGGGGAGAAAGGGAAGAACGTGTAGGCCTGTTCTGTGCCAAAGAACCCCAATTCCAAAGAAGCAAGACAAGGCATGCACACGAGTTCTGATGAGCAGCAACACAGGAAAGTTCCTGCGTGACCACCAACCCATGAGCAAGAGCCTGGCCTCATCGCAGACTGGACCCTCCTGTCCTACATTTCTGCTCTTCAGACACCTCATGTTCGCAAGGCTTCGTTGCAAGTCTGAGCTCAAAAAGAAAAAAAGAAGTTTATTCTTCCAGGCCCAGCAGAAGAGGGCCTCGGGAAGAACTTCCCAAGAGCCTCTGCTTCCCTGTGATTGTTTTCTTGAAAGTCTCACAGAGTCTGAGTGGCTCGGCTCTCGAATGCTTGCAGTTCATCCACACCCGTTGCAGACACTTCCCAATAGTCTGCTAATTATTCTTCATTAGTAACGAAAGAGTCAGCAAGCCCCATTCGGCATGCTTACCTGAACACCTGGAACTAAAAGCATGTCAGATGTGTTCATTCCAATGTGCACATTGCAAAGTATGGATGTATGCCTACCCATCCTGTAATGCCTCAAACTGGTCCTCATCAAAACAAACAAACAACCTTTGGGAACTGTTTCAAACTCCTACTCCCTCCTTCTACATCATCATCATCATCATTATCATCGTCAAAATAGCAGCTACTGAGGGCTTACCCTCCTACTAGTTCTTTTTTTATAAATTATACTGAGGTATAATTTACATACAATAAATTTTACTTTTTTAAATGCACTGCTGAATGAGTGTTGATGAATCAATATAGCAAACACTTTCACCCCACAACGTCCCTTCGTGCCTTCTTGCAGTAACCCTCTCCCCCAACCCTCCGGCCCTGACAATCGCTGATCTGATTCCTGTCACTGCAGTTTTGCCTTTTCTAGAATATCCTATAAATGAGGTCATGCCGTATGTAGTCTCTGTGTCAGCTGCTTTCATTGAGCATGATGTTTCTGAAGTCCATCTTTGTTCGACCCACTAGTTCTTAACCTTGACTGGGTTTCTGAATCTCTCGGAGCATTTAAAAACTATTCCAATGTGTAGCCTGACCCTCTCACCCCCACCCCAGAGAATCAAACTCATTTTATCTAGAGTGAGGGCCAGTTTCATTTTAAAAGCTTCCTGGTGATTCTACTGAGCAGCCAGGTTTGAGAACCACCAGCTGAGACCATACCCCAAGCTGTTTTGCAGGTAAACACCAACCCTCACCATGAACTTCAAAGGTCCCATTTTCTAGGTGAGGGAAACAGGCTTGGGAAAAAGGTTAGCTATCTTGCCCAAGATCACACAAACAGTGGTTGGAAAAGTGTGATTCAAACTTGAGTCTTTTTCCAGCCCACACTCCTCCTCTATTGCTTCAGGCGAGCGAGAAAATCTCCCACTGTAACAAAGAATCAGTTCTTGTACTTGAAGGAGGCCATGGAAAATTTTTACTTAAAAAAAACACACACACACAGCTCCTGTTATGTGCCTGCAGGTGGGTGGAAAGCATCTAAACAATTTTCAGAGCATGATAACTATGCTTCATGCTTCAACAGTATAAAAATGGCTCAGCAGAAATTTACCAAACTCTCAGGAGGAAAAATGAAATCACCTAGGAGCTCAGAACAAGCCTAATAAATTCCAACCCAAAGGGTGAGCTAACGAATGCTACAGGTTCCGAGACACAGACTAGTCATAAAAGTGACTGTAATATCCTCTGCGGTGATAACTACCGTGAAGGTGGTGCTATCAGACCAACAAGCTGGTATTGGAGGTCAGAGTGGCAGGAAGAGAGAAGTTCCCTCCAGCCTTTGGTTTCCACTGCTAACTAGGTTTGTCTGGGAAGAAGTTTCTTTGTGTGGTTCATCAGAGAGAATACTGAGCCTTGTAGACATTTTAGAATGAAGAACAATCTCTTTCTAGTTAGCTAACAGCCCAGGGACCACAGTGTTCAAAGTACATCATTAAAATTATCTGAACTTGGAAACACTGTTATCTTGAATGACCTTTACATTAGTGTGTCATCAGTGTTAGGCCAGGTGCTAAGAATGCAGTTGTAAGTTTAGCTTGTCTTGTATGTGATATTATGTGCTAGGATAATTCAAGGATACCAGCACGTTTTATTTTTTTACCAGAGTATTGTCAGCAAATGTCTGTTTCAGTAAGTGAAAGTCCCATTTGACTGACTCATTCATGGTGGCAACATGTCTACACTTCCCACAGGAGCCCTGACAACCACTGAATACATAGGTGGGGTGGCAGGAGCTCAGATGCAAGAGCACCTGTGACTCCCAGGGACAGCCAGGGAGGTGGAACTGTGCTGCCCACGTCTCCCCCCACTCAGAAGACCTCAAGGGCCCATGACAAGTCCAGACCCCTGGGCTGGCCCCCAAACATCCTGTGCAGTAGGAGCTGGAGGGAGTGGTGCATTCGTTTCCCAGGATGGCTGTAACAAAGTACCAGGAACTATGTGGCTTAAACAACAGGAACCATGTCACAGCTATGGAGGTTGGAGTCCAAGTTCAAGGTGTCGGCAGGGTTGGTCCCCTCTGAGGCCGGGAGGCAGAGTCTGTTCCAGGGCTCTCTCCTAGCTGCGGGTGGTGTGCTGGAAACCTTTAGAGTTATTTGGCTTTTGTCACATCTCTACCTTCATCTTCACATGGCGTTCCCCCTGGGTGTGTCCAAGTCTCCGCTTTTTATAAGGACACCAGTCCTATTGGATTAGAGGCCCACCCTAAGCAAGCAGGATCCTAACATAACCAATTCTATCCACAAGAACCCCCTTTCCAAATATGGCCCCATGTGAGGTACTAGGGATAAAGATCTCAACACAGAAATCCAGGGGAGGAAGTGGGGAGGGGGGCGCCTGCAGGGCACAGTTCAATGCATAACAAGCTAGACTGTGCTTTCAACCAATTGCTCAGGTAAGCTTATCAGCCTGGTTAGAGAATCACTAATGTACAGTGGAGGCCTCACCCTCTGATATACTCGTACCCTTCACAGAGTGAAATAACAAATAAGAATGCCTCTTTTCCCCCAAACGCCCTTCTTACTCCCCAAATACCTCATCTTTGTTTCCCTAAACCTACTTTCTCAGATCAGAGGAGAAAGAAGAGATGTAGATGGTGGTGGGGTGGGTCTAGAGAGAGTTATTACGAAGAGGGGACACACCCATCTAGGCACCAGGGGACATCATTGCTACCTCCCCGCTGGTGACCAGAGTACTGGTGACAGAGCCAGGGATTATTTTTACCGAGAGAGGCTATCATAAACGATGAAGTTCAAAGTCTATGAAAGTTTGTTCTTGTCCCTAAAGATGTTTGCTCTTCCAAACATGAAATAAAGTCAGACACTGATAAACAACACATTCTTCTCTGTGACAAATTCAAAGAAATTGGATCTACTCCTTTCAGGCACTAGCCTTTCGTGCAACTTTTTTGAGAAGGGGTACATGTGAAAATTTATCATATACTGTGCACATGTCAAATGGCATGGGCATAGCATGGACTCGATGGCAGAGGAGGAGGAAAGGATAAGTTACAAACTTTGATTATTGAGAGTACCGTACACATGGTCCAAGCAGAGTGTTCTATAGGTTATGGACCTTGTGTTCTGTGCAAAAGGGTAGTTGCACAGGCAGGTGGCTATGCAGGATTGGGGACCCTCAGTAATCCATCCTGCACTGGAGTCCTTACTCTGGCAAGTTCCTTGGCAGCTTCCTCCAACCCTCAGGTGTCAGCACAGATGCCACTGCTTCCGAGGGCCTTCCCATCGCAAGAGCCTCATCTCCAGCCCTTCACTACCCTACCCTGTTTATTTTCCTCATAGCAGACAATTTACCATGATCTGTTCCAGGATTATGTCCTGGTTCACTCCTCCTGTCTGCAGAATGTGAGGAGCATGAAGACGGACCATGTTGGCCCCATTCCCTGATGTATCTAGCTAGACTAGATGCTTGTGCTTTTGAATGAAAAAACTGAGCACATAAATGACCTGACCTTTCCTTAAAGACAGAACTCCATCAAAGAGTCTAACCTGTCATCACGGTATAAGCATTCTAATGTTTAAGGAAGTCCAGTCTGCCATCGCAACTTAAATAGGAAGTCTGTGAAATCCACAAATGTCCTAGTGATCTTCTCATTTGCAGTCTCTTGGCCCTCACCTGCCATGGGATAAGAAACAAGAGGAGAACAGAGATGGCAGCTTTTTGATCCAACCATGACATGTAGAATGGAGCCAAGGGTGGAGAGACTCCGAAGGCAGAGCAACTGAAGCAGGCTCTGCAGTCCCCAACGTGGGGGCTGATAAAGGGCCAGAAAGGGTGCTGCGGATGAGAGAGCACGGGGACATGACAATGATAATAACAATGATGAGTACATCCAGAGAGGCCCAGAGCCCTACAGGATCGGGGTAAGGAGGGGAGCTATAGACTTAGGACCATTAAGAAGACTACCGGTAATCTGCTGATTATAAAAACCCTGATCCTAGAAGACTAAACTGTCATCACAAAAGGAATCCAGCAAATGCCTCTTCAAGACAGACCTCCATTCTTTTCCCAGTCCATTCACCAAGGCCAGCACTGGGGTGAGGCATGAGAGGTGCCCAGGGTACCAACTTTCAGGAGAGATTCATGCTAGGGTCCTGCAAGGGTCTCTTTAAATTTTGCCAGCTAGAGGGCCTCTCTGGTCTCACCCTAGCCCCAGTCCCACCATGCATGATAGAGAGCCTAGAGTCAATTCCATGTCATTCAGATCTAGTGCCCCATCAGACACCCAGATGGCTTCTGATGTACCCTCGGCAGACTCTGTAGAGAGAACAGAGGCGAATGAGAACCACATCTGAATCGAGAAGCTTACAATCTAATAAAGAATGTGATACAATTAGCTTAATACTCAGAAAACCCTGATGAGCGATCTAGCAAAGGGGTCACAACAATTCCTCTTCTGGGCATCTACCCCCAAAATTTAAAAACATTTACCCATAAAGATAATTGTACCCTTATGTTCATTGAAGCATTATTTGTGGTAGCCAAGATATGGAAAGAACCAAAGTGTCCTGTAACAGATGATTGGCTAAAATAGATGTGGTACATACACACAGTGAAATATTACTCAGCCATAAGATGCAATACTGCCATTTGCGACAACATGGGTGGATCTTGAAATTATGCTAAGTGAAATAAATCAGATGGAAAAGAACAAGAGCCAAAAGATTTCATTTGTATATAGTATATAAAACTAAAAGCAACAAATGAACAAGACAAACAAACAAACTCATAGACACAGACAACAGTGTAGTGTTTACCAGAGGAAAAGGGGGAAGGGAGGTAGAAAAGGGTCAAGGGGGTCAAATATATGGTGAGAAGGAAGATTTGGCTCTGGGTGGTGAATACACAATTTAATATATAGATGATGTATTATAGAATTATACACTTGAAACCTCACTAATTTTATTAACGAATGTACTCCAATAAATTTAATAAAAAATAAATTATAAATAATGAATGAGTGAATGCATGAATGAATGAATGAAATAACAGGGGTCAGAGGTGTACGGGAATTATGTAAGGAAACATTCATGGGTTTGGTGTGACTTCTTGTAGGATATCAATTAGGAAGGGCGCTGAGGGATGATGGGTAAGATTTTGACAGATGAAGCTGGAGGTTGAGTGATGCCAAGCAGAATAAGAACTGTGAATAAACACGGTAAAAAGAGAGGCTGTAAGGCAAAATTGTGCACAATGTCTGGATAAAAAGGTTTAAAGGGCATTTTGTTCTTAGACAGTGGAAGCCTGGGTGTCATCAAAGCCAACTCAGCTCTTCAAGCCTGACAGGTTTTCTGTCATTTCTCTCTAATTAGCACAGGAGCGAAGCTCACACGCCTTCCTGTCACTCCTCTGCCTGTGTTAATGACAGGATTGACTGTTAGCTGAAATCAAAGGTGATTCTCTCACACACAAATCGTTTAAACTGCACTCAGGGTTAATTCCTTCATCATATACTAAAGAAGAGTTTTCTCATCCAGGCCTAATGAGACTCTGCCAAGACAGGTACCAGGCATCAGCACACACGCCAGGGGATAAAATGCACTAATTAAAAAGAGATGCCACCTGAGCTGCCCAGCTTCCAAAGATCAGCAGCGCCAAGAAGTCAATGAGGCTAAAAGTTCAAATTGGCGAGCAGAGCGAGGAGCCGGGCTGCAGGCAGGAGGCCGGGTGGCACGGCGCCAACCAGCCAGGCAGCTCCCACTTAGAGAGACGGAACACTTTCTGATAGCCACACGTAACTCATCATAATCTAATTTTATTCTTAGAAGCAATTTCCATTACTGGCCCTGTTTATTATCACATTATTTTCTCAATAGCTGCAATAAACACACTAAACTCTCCCTGTTTGCTCACATTTTTATTTCTGCTCACAGTTGTCAGGAAAGGGGGAGCTGTGAGGAATGTGCTCATTACCCAGGAGCCGCCGCCAACCCCGAGAACCCCAACTCTGTGACCTGGAAGGTGGCCAAGAGCCGAGACCAGCCCAAGGGGCCAGCGAAAACCAGGGAGGAAGTGGGCAGAGGCGCCCAAGCAGATTAGGTCCAAGGTTGTTACCCACCAAGAACTTTGTCTTGATCTCTCCAGCTGTGGTTTTGCCCTAATAGAAAAGATGTACATAAATACCAGAAGCAAATGTTTAAGCATTCTGAAGAGTGTTCTTCAAACTGCAGGGCATGGCCCTTAGGCAGGTTATGAAATGAAGTTAGGGGCTCCTAGCCAGCATTTTAGAATTATATAAAAGCTAGATCCAGGGCAGTAGACAATTAGTTTAGAAAGAAAACTTTGCCTGTGTGTATGTGTATACACGAATGTGCATGTGCAGACGCACACATTGAACCATGATTTCTTACCAAATCATGTCAAAAATGTTTGGGAACTACAATTGGCAGAGTCTTGAAATAAAGAGAGCAGTTGGCTTTAGAGTAGGAGAGATGGAACCTTCCCACTCACTAGCTGTGTGCCTTTGGGTTTACCACTGCTCACGTCAGCCCTGCCATCTGACCACGAGAATAAAGCACTGGCTTCATCGAGGCTACGGTGAGGATGTGATGGGCTAATGTGTGCAGTGGGGCGTGTGCTGGGGCTAAACTCAGAACCCCAGGTCATCTGCTCGGCTCCCTGACCATTCCCCAGGACTGAGCACTTCGTCTCTCTCGGCTTCAGTCTCTCCATCTGTAACATGTGGGTAACAACATCTACCTCACAGATTTGTTGTGAGATTAATGAGATAAAAAGGTGCGAATGTGCTTAGTGAACAGAAAGTGCTATAAAATGAGAGGGCTTGTTATTTCTATTTTTATCTAATGCTGTGTGTGGAAGGGGCACTATTCCTGGTGAACAGAAGCTACTGGCTGAGGCCCAACCTGCACGTCGCCCAGTGCCCCCTGAAGTGGGAGCACAATGAGTGACAGGGCCTGAGACAGGAAACTGGGAGCTGGAACAGTCTCTCTGAGTATCTGTGTACTTCAGGGCAGTGCATAGATGAGAGGAAAGAGCCCTCCCAGAGGAGACAACCTGGAAGGTAGGGGAAAAGCCCCATAAGAGGCCTCATTTTAGTGCATCAAATTATCCAGTGACAAATTTTCTCTCTGCTGATTGCAGCCTTTTAAATTATTCCAACCTGAGAGAGTTCTAAGATGGTGGAGTAAGTATACACTGTGCCTGCTTCGTTTCATGAGCACATAAAAATTACCACTAAATTATAGAACAACCGAACTAGAGAACCATCTGACGTCCAGCTGAACAGTTCTATCATAGACCCACCCCAAACTTCCAAGTGGTGGTTTAGAATCAGGAGTGAGGGACCCCAGCCCCATACCAGGCTCCCAAGCCCAGATTTCTAGTGCTGAGAAGAGTAGCCCCACAACATCTGGCTGTAAACAAACAAACAAATAATGGGGATGCCAACTTCCAGGTGGGATGGAAGGCTGCAGGAAATTCAGATGCCCTCTTAAAAAGGGCCAGCAAAAACTCGCTTCCTGGGCTCCAGTGGAGGGACTATGACTCAGAGGGGGGCATACTGATGTGTGTGGCTCAAGGGTACTTGCTTTCCATGTGGGAGGTACTTGCTTTCAGCCCCATTCCCGCCCTGCATGGCCCCTGCCCACCTGTGTGGAACCAAACCATGTTGAAAACTGATGACATACAACTATGGAGACTGCTCTGGACCCTCCCCCTTCTCCCTGTCTCTCTCTGTCAAAAACAATAAAATAAATCTTAAAAAAAAAATACCGATATGAATGCTCTACACAGAAAATCAATAAAATCAAAACAGCTGAGGAACACAGACATTGACTGCTTCATATGCCTTTCAGTGATTCCGACATGTAACCAAAGTAGAGATCCTAATTTCAGAGCACCCTCCTAACTATAGAAGTAACAGAGCCCCAGCAAGAAAGAGACCTGCACAGAATTTCAAGGAAGAGACTGAAAGAGCTTCCCCATGCTATCACACAGCTGTTTTGTGCAACAACTTTCAGAAGTTGTTCTTAAAAATGGCACGAAGCTGCAAATCTTATTTGGGCTATTTTTCTTGCAATGATTCAAGGTGGCATTCTATGAGGTTATTCTCATGTATCAACCTTTAATCTTTTTGATTAATGAGTGAAGAGAAACCCTTATGAACTCATTCTATCAGCTGCAGAATCCTATAACAAAGTGTGCAGAGAGCTTAATAAGAAAAACTGGCTAAGTGTTACAATTATGCTTGGCTGGCTAGAAATTGAATTCTACAAGTGCAAATAATTTAAAATGAAAAGAAGTTGGGGACTGGGTTTTCACTTAGGAAAAATAAAAGTGAAAATGTGTCCCATTGACATTTTTCCCCTAATCCTCAGAGGCAGCATTGTCCTGGGGTAAGAGCACAGATCTGGGGCTCTACTTGAGGCTTCTGTGACTCACTGTGTTACCCTGAGCAAGTAACTGCAGTTTTGAGCCTGTTTTCTCATCAGTGAAATAAGTGGAATTACATGATCCCTACCCTCCTACTCGGAATTGCTATAGTTCTAAGTAAAATGTAACTCACTGGGAAAAATGGGGCCGCAACCTAAATAAAAAGAGAATCCAACAGAGTAATGAACTAAAATGTGAACAGAAAGAACAGTAAGAAAAACTTTGATTCTGGCAGATAAACACTGATAGTTGCTTTTCTAATATTCAAGATCTCTTTCTTCCTTCTGACCAGAACTCCATCCAGTTATGTTTGAAAACAACAGATTGAGGTTAAAAGTACATTTTCCAGACTCTCTTGCAGCTAAGGTTGATCATGTGACAAAACTGGCCAATGAGATATCAGCAGGAGTCAGCAGAAATTTTCTGGAAAAGTTTTGCTTTTCTAATGTTGATGCTCTCTTTTTGTCCTTTTTCATTTCTTAATTACTCTTCCTGAATTAAATGTATTTCTAAATATCCAATCTCAGGTATCCACAAATACTTTCAAGTAGTAGTACCTACTAATGTATATAAGCAACTAAGTTGTCACCAGAAAGACTACTGTGACATTGCTTATAGTGATCATTCATCAAAATCCTCAAACCAACAATTATAATTCACCAACAATCATTAACTCAGCGATTCATCAAATGACCAATTTGTTGAATTATTGATTTACTTTAAAAAAAAAAAGCTTTCTGTTAAACAATTATAAAATTTATAGCACTTGTGGTTCCTTTGAGGCTAGCTAATGTTAAGTATACTTTTGGTTTGCAATTTTCTGTATTTTGAATTGCACCTGTCACGCAGGTCACAGATATTAAATATTTTATACATGTCGTTAGGTTTATCTCACTCAGTTTGTTTTCAATCCAGGTTACTGTGATTTCTACTGAGTTGATTTGCTGACTCGTTTTCATGATGGAAAGAAAAGAGATGGTAGTGAAGTCATGCACCAAGACTGGGAATGCTTCACTCATTTATCTGTACATATCACACATCCACCCACTGAGTATTCTTACACACATCTGACACAAACACGCACACTCAAGCCCATATCCACCCACACCTGGTTTGCTTAGTCAGGCTGACACATATATATTGTGACACTGTAGACCTTGTGAAAGGAATAGCCCTCACAGACATTATAGAGCAGAAACAGAAATAGTGAAGGTGACACAACACATCAAGATAAGTGAGCATCATTTGGGATGGGGACACAATGTTGCTGTACTGTATATACAATGATTTTCAAAGATTATTCAAGACTAAGGAAGAGATGGTGTCTGCATGGGCATGCACATTCATGCGAGTGAGTGACAGTAAGGTAAGTGAGTGTGCAAAGGCATTTGTGCAAAATCCTTCCCAAGCACAAAATCCTCCTTTTCCTTCTACTCAAGAAAGTAGATTTATGGACTGAGGAAAGTAAGAAAGACAGGAGACTAGATTTAAAATACATCTGGGGAGAGAGTCCACACATTCGTTAAAAATCTTCCATATTCATGCTGTATGTTATAGTGAAATTCAAAATTCACAAAATATAATACAAAAGAAAAAATGCAGTGGGCCTTCTTCCCAAAGCAGAATTCGCTTCTCTTCATCTTCGAATCTAACTATGTATGTTGTGGTTAAGGGCAATGGAACCCTATTGCACACACTTAACCTCTCTAAGCCTCTAGATGTGGTCTTCAAAATGAGGATAACATTCTATTAGTACCCAAAACACAGCTTGTTATAAAAATTAAATAATACCCTCCCCTAAACACACGTTTTTCCTCAGGATGTTAGACTGAATCTGTCACCAACTCAACAGCATTTAACCCACATTCTAACGCAGCAGAGTCTAGAGAAAGATACTATCTAGTTTTCAAAAAATCTTAGCTGGGACATTATTTTCAAGAAGCCATCATACTCACTCTCCTACGACACACAAGGCTTGCCAGCCCCTATCCCGGCCGTCTTTGCCTCTGGGTTTTGCAGGCTGCATGAGCTCCCTTGGAGGCCGTGGGGAAGCTTCTGCCACATGAAGGTTTGGTTACATTTGGAAAGACCCAGATGTAGCTACAGAGCAGCTCTGAAATGTACCGGAGCAGCCAGCAGTGTAGGTTTGAAGGAGTGCACACCATCAGTCCTCACTAGGCACTCCTACTTGGTGAAAGAAGTGACCCTTATGTCGTTAGGGCTTTCTGAAGCTTCTATCACACTTAGCTATGACCCTGAAAGGTCCAGACCCAAACTCAACTCTTGTAATTTGGCCACACAAAGGCTCTCCTGCATGGTATTCCTTTTTATTCCTGCTTATTTTTAAAATAAGTACTTGGGGGAAGCCAGGATGGTTCAGCAGGTTGAGCGCTTGCTTTGCAGCCCTGGAGACTGAGGATCAAGTCCCGGCCCCGGCTCCTGCAGACCCATATGCTGAACTGTGCTGTGCTTCCCATGCCGGAGGCCCCCAGTTCAGTTATTGCCCCCTGGTCTGGCCCCTGGCTCGAGTGGGTGTGCCTCCCATGTGGGAGGCCCCCAGCCCAGTTCCCATCCGGTACAGCCCCCACCCACCTGTGTGGAATGAAACCATGTCAAAAACTGATGATGTACAACTACCAAGACTGCTCTGGGCCTTCCCCCTTCTGTCTGTCTCTCTCTGTCTCTGTCTCTGTCTCTCTCTCTCTCTCTCTGTCAAAAACAATAAATCTTTATAAATAAATAATTAACTACTGGGCACATAGCACCCTGTAAATGCTAACTATTAATGTTATTACAGACTGTATGCTCCTTGAAAACAGAAAGTGGATCTGTTTTCATCTTTGTATTCTGATACAGTGCTTAACACAGTACCTGGAGCCCAGAAAGACCTCAATCAATACTGTTTGAGCTAGTAAATTATAGCCATAATTAGAAGGGTTATAACAATTTATAATACATAGAGAACTTACATAGTCACCCCCTTCATCATCTTCAAAATGATGTTGTTACATAATTGGCCTTATTTTCTGCTAAAGACCTTGAGACTCACAGAAGGAATATGGTTTGACCAATCCACAGAACTAATGATGCAGCCACAATGCAAATGCATATATTGTTTTGCCTTGTTTTTGCTTTGTTGTTGTTGCTTTGAATTTAAAGCAACAATTGGTGGTCTTCTCATTACACAATGGATAATTCATTAACTAATGTGGACATGGAGATGTTATTCAGATAAATGTGCCACCCAATAAAAATCTTTCGATTTTGCTTCTCACAGGAAATGCACTTGGAGTTTTCATCAGCCTGCGAAGAATCCCACGTAACCAGGATACCAATTTATAACTAACACATAAGCTATGCTAGAAAGAAAGAGAAAGGAAACATAAAAGTCATTATCTGCAAAAGGGAATAGTCCGAAATTACTTTATCAAGTGCTATGCCAGAAAGCTCAGCTGAATTTTGGGAGGAACATATGTAATTGGATAGATAGCTTCCAAGAACATTCAAAGTTGTAGCATTCCCAGCATTTAATATATAGGAGTCTGTTATTCTTTCAGTAAATCCTGACTGTATTAAAGTTTCAGGTGATGAATGGATGCAATGAAAGCATCTCTGAATGCCCCTTGTCATTTTTACTACCTGCCCGCTCAAAGAAGTTCCAGTGAAGGTATTATTTTGCAGTTAAAATACGCTCAGATACTAAAGGTTCCCAAAACCCATGCCTCACTCTCAAGAACATTCTCATAATTTACACACACGTGGTTTTTTTTTATTGTTAAGTATATAAAGATACAAAATTTATAAACTTCATAAAAACCTTCCCTCTTCTGCTCCCTGTGTGTCTGACTTGCCATTGTCCTTTTCATAAGACACAATCCCAGGTGCCTTTACATAATGGATCCCTGCAGAAAGCAACCTGGTGATTTAAATGTATGTAAAGCCTCTTAAAGTGAGAGTTGCATCCTTTAATGCATCTAACCAGTGACCTTCTCAGAAGGAAAATAAGGCTGCCAGCTCCCTTCCCTGTTCCTTGTGGTCAGGACAGCAAGCCCCTTGCACAGGATGACAGGATGGGGGCCCGGGGGTGTGTGATGCAGGAGTCTGTCTTCTTTAGGTAAAGACATCCCCCCCCACACACACACACACCCCATTAGCATCTTAGTGTATGGATTAGAGATAATTGAGATGCACAGCTGTGAGGTCAAGTCAAATCTGCCAATAAAGGGACAGACAACTTGATGAGAAATTCTGTGGCTGCCCTGAAAAATGGATAGGACAGGCAGGAACCCCACAAATGCCTCTCCACTAAGACACACTAAAAGCTTTCGATGAATCGTATATAATTTTGGAGGGACCGCTGGTAGGTCCCAGGTCATTCACTAAATGAGGCCAGGTATACGAGAACTTTTTTTTTTTAAGAAGTTTGGTTTTTTTTTAACCTCAGGTACAGAGAGTTGTAAATGTTATTGGTAAATTATAAATTATTCTGTAAAGTAAGGTGAAATTCTTATAATAAAAAGAGTGTTTCTTCTCCCCACTATGGCTTAGAATCACTGAAAGGTTTTATAGATGGAGAGAGACATCTTTTCCCTCCCAGAGGCTAGTGAAGAGAGAAAGCCCAGGCTGAGAATTTGGTCTGGCCCAAGAAAAAGGTGAGACTATTAACTGAAGGTTTGCTCCTGGTCTTGGTATAGCTAATTGGGGGTTACTGAAGATAAATTAAAGCCCTTTCAAATGACACTGTTATAAACCCCATTTTATACATTTAAGTGGGTTCCTTGCATTGGACCAATGCATGATGGGAAGGGAGATGGAGAGAAGGAAAAGAAAAACTGCTTCCTAATGTATAGCACCATCCTTCCTGGGCGCAGAAAAAATCCTTATAGACTGTGTGTAATTAAAAAAAACTTGTTTATTGAGTCTGTATTGTCCGTGAGAATTATCTGTCCTGGGAGCAACACATGCATGGGTGAAGGGGGTGGGAGGGTGCAGCCCAAGTTTCACCCACACAAGACCAAAGACCCCAAGAAGAATGAGGACATGTGCGTTTTTTACACATTCCAGTGGGCAGATGTGAAAACTCAATCACCTGTCCTGAACTGTCCTCTAGAAGTCTTACATGTTCTTGAGAGAACAGCTCAGGCTTTGGGAAATAAATACTATTGTGCATAGTTGTGGCTGCTGTTTACTAAGGTGGAGAAAGAGGATGGATCTAGAAACAACCACCTAAAGATGGATACAGGGTTTCCCTAAGGGGAGACCAAAACCCACACTCCAATGGAGTTAGGGACTGACTATCACTCTGAGATCCCCACCCATGATAGGACCCCTGCAAGTAATAAAGCTTATTTTCACCCCTCACTTGCTGAAAACATTTTTAGCCTCTGCTAATAAGACTTAATCCCAATGGGGAAGCCGGGATGGCTCAGTGGGTTGGGCGCTCACTTTGCAGCCCCGGGGACCGAGGATCGAATCCCAGCCCCAGCCTTGCAGACCCATATGCTGAACGGGGGAGTGCCCCCAGTTCAGTTCTAACCGGGGTGAGACTCCGGCCCAGTTCCTGCCCTGTGCAGCCTCGCCCACCTGTGGAATGAAACTATGTGGAAAAACCGATGATGTGCAACTGTGGAGACTGTTCTGGGCCCTCCCCCTTCTCTCTGTCTCTGTATCTCTCTCTATGTCAAAAATAATAAAAATGAATCTCAAAAAAAAAAGACTTACTCCTAATGCTGTAATTCCCTTTTATTACCCCCAAACCTTAGTAAAATTCTTAGACAATACAACAGAATTATATTAGTAGAGTTATATAAAAATAAGGATTCAGGCAGTAAGGGTGCTCTACATAAAACATCTCTAATGAGGCCAGTGTGATAGTAGCGACATCTAATAGAAAGAAAACAGTGACCCATGTCCCAGTTAGCGAGCAGTAGGAAGGCTGAGAGTAACAAAAGCAAAATGAATATGTATTTCTACAAAGCAGCAGCTACCTCATGCGTAATTCCTGAACAGATATTGGAGCAGATCCCTTTTCTCATGAAAGTTTAGTGGAAGTTTTTCCCTTGTTTCCATTATTACTTACCGGTATTATGATTCTAATCATCATCAAACTATTCCATCAATATTTATAGAATTGAACAAATGGAATCACTTATTCATTCTACAATTATTTACTGAGTGTTGACTCTCAGCATGCACACTTTTCCTACACATGTACTATCCCCTCCCATCTGCAGACCCACGCATACATACGCCCATACCCGCCCAGTTGGAAGTATGTGTGTACATACCCATGCACACACATGTAGACAGAGGCACCCAACATATACCTATGAAATGTGCAGAACAACACCCCCCATACACATATACTTGGAAGTTTGGGCATCAGCTACAGCGTTGATGTCAGATCACAGACATTGTAGCCCAGGCATCATTGGCCAAAGCTGAAGCTCCTGGTCTCCTCAACGTGGGTCCCCCGGGTTCTCTACTCCAGCGACAGGAACCCTGGCCAAACAACAGCCCTAGTGCCCGCTGTACTGATAGATCTGGGTCCTCAGGAGAACTTCTGACTCAGGAGAGTCAGAAGACAGTTTCAAATACCCAAGTTTAGGCAGAAGATTGCTCGGTTGGGTCAAGCCTCTGTAAGGCCTCAGCCATTTCCTGTGCCTGATGCTCGCACGCCCCCTGGCCAGCTGCTGGGGCACACGTGTGTGTGTGTGTGGCTCAGAGGGTTCTTACCGCAGTGTAAGAACCAAAAGGAGACGAGACTGCACGAGGAAGGACAAAGGCAGGCACAGACTGCTACGGAAGACTGAAAGGAAGATAGAAATGAACAACAAGATCCACTGTCGAGGGACGTGACAGAATGGAGACAGGATTAACATACTGAACAGGTCAAATCTGAAGGTTCAGGATCAAGCTGGTAAATGCTGAGAAGGCATGAAGGGTATATGCAGAGTGGGCACAGCTCCCTGAAAAGTTCAATGAACAGACCCAGTACTTAGAAATAAAAAAACATTTAAAAATGTACATAAACACAAATTTAAAATGAGCATTAAAATATTAAATATACGTGCAGAGTGTATGGGTTTCCTGTTCTCGTATGTGCAGATACTGAAGATCTCACAGACTAGACTGGGTATTTGTCTGAAGCATTCCTTTTTTCTTGGGGTTTGAAGTTTGCACAGGCCCAGTGTCTATACATATTGATGCACTGGAAGAACTTGCTAAATGGTAAATGGAACAATCAACCCAAAATAGAATGAAAGGGACTTCTAAAAGGGAAGAACAAACGATAACATTGGAGCTTCCTGTTGCAACACGCAAAAATGGCTGTATTACATTTTTGTGTCCTTTTTGGTATTTGTTCTATTTGAGGGAACAGTGATATTTTACCTAAGACATGTTTGTAGGTACAGGCTAATTGTTTTGGGCTCAGCTTCTCTATGTTTGGGGAACATGACAAAATCTATGACAAAATCATTCTTCATTTCTCTGATGCATTCGTCTTTTTGTACAGTGAAAATACTGGTGATTGTACTGGGGTTAAAATATGATCTATGATGTTATAAATACAACAGGGTTAAAATCAGTTGTTTTATTACCTTTAAAATGGTTTATACTCATTATTATATAATTAAATAAAATACGTATCAAAATTTAATATTTTTAAGAAATGAAAATAAGAATTTATATTATCAATGGGGAATAGTTTAAGATTTTTTGTATCTTAACCTCTTGATAACTTTTTATAAATAATTACTATCCATTATCAGGGATAGTTGTGTCCTAACCATTTGACTCAGTCCACATAGCTATATAACAACAATTTGTTGATTTCAGAAATTGTTAGAGGCTGTGTAACATTTATAAATATTTTTTATATTAAGAGGGAAAAACGCCAGGGTTTATTCTCTACTCTCTTAATCAAAATACGTTTGAAGTATGATGTCATAGAACCCAAGGGAAAAAATATGTGTTCAACAGTTTACAAAATCAAATACCATGAAGAGCTCAGATAGGATAATTCCTGAAAACTCTCCAGGATATGGAAAATGGGAGATCATTAATATCCTTCCTCTGAGACATTCCAAAGGAATGAAGAAAGATTTAGGTTACAGGAGGTTTAGGAATAACAGGCAGGGAAGTAGAGGAAGCTGAGAGCAAATTAAGAGTACAATTTCCTTCTGGCTGTATCAGCACAGTCCACGTTACACTGTGTAACAGACAATCCCAATGTATCAGTGAATTACTGTAACACAGATCTATTTTTCATTTATGTCTCATGTCCAGCATGGGTCTGTAGGAGAATCTATTAATTGCACACAGGCACCCTCGTCCTCTGAGCCCCCATCTCAACAAATGCACCCAAGTTCTCCATGTAGGGACAGAAAAGACGGGAGTCAAAAAAAGTAATGAAAAGCTTCAACCTTGAAAAGACGCCTCTGATTCTCCTATATCAAAAAAAAGCATGCCCTGTCCTGTGTGTTTCATGCCTGTATTAGAGTAGCTATCCCATTCAACCTGAGGGGTGTGTGTGTGTGTGTGTGTGTGTGTGTGTGGTCACATGAGCATCGGCCACTAGATTATATCTTTTGAAGGCAAGAAATATGCAAATCTTCAATTTTTTATTATTCCAGTGCCTAGCAAGATGCCTGTCCATCCGCATGGGTCTAGGATTATTTCAATGCAAAGTTCTCGTTTTATTTCTTTTCTCTTTATGTTAGTTCTGGCAGGGACCTTTAGATACCTCTAATCCTTTGGTTCTCAACTTTATTGATGAGGAATTCAGAGCTAAACAGAGATGGTCTGCCACTAAAATCAGACGGGATGCCTCTAAGAGAGCTTCTATTGTCTGTCAAGCAATAAATTAGACATTCTACACACATGATCCCATTATATTCTATCTACAAACCCAAGAGATCTTTTCTTGGTCCTTATGAAAAACAGAAAAGCTACTGAAAATAATTGCTTAGTTCTAACTTTTCCTTGCCCTAATTTTCATGAACTTTCAGCTCCTTCCTTTGCTCTTTCACTGGTAGGCAATTAAAGAAAAATAGATATCGATAAATATCATGCCTGATATCAAGTATGATTACTCAGCCTGGAAGTTTCACCTTTACTACTAGGTGGTAGCTAGACCTAGATTATTTTTACCTTGTTCATATATGGTTTCTTAAAGCTATTGTACACATTATTCCATTTGAGATTAAGAAGAATTAAAAAATATAAAATGCTTTCTGCTAAGAAATATCTGTCCAGTTGGTATATAGGAATTATAATATCAGTTCATGTGAGAAAAGAGAACCCAAACTTCCCATTACCCTAGTCTCTAAAGAAATTTGAGACCACTGTTGTGCAACATGCCCTCCATTTATAAATGCAGAAGTGGTGCTTAGAGAGAAGGACTTATCCTAAGTTACAGTAAGTTAGTGTCAGAGACAAGATTAGAAGCATAGTAAATCCATTCTCTTGAAGCTAAGTCCAATTCTCTTCACTCCTAAAACACCGAAATAGTTTATTCATGCTAAGCGCCTAGGCCTGGGTTCTCATAGTTATCTTTGAGCACTAAACAGCTATCAAATTATGAATTCTGAAAAATATATAGAAGGGAAAGGTGGTTAAATAGAACAAGTTCTTTCTCATTACATACAAGAGGATAAAAAGAGTTCAAGTAGCCAAAAATTTCCATCAGTGCCTAGAAAGAATAGACACAGAATAAATTCACTGATCTTGTTGTCATTATTGAACTTATGTGCATATGTTGGCATGGGTGATATGATGTGGACTTGTACATCTGGAAACTACCTAATTCTTACCAACCAATGTCACCCCATTAAATTTAACAATAAAATATAATAATCAAATTTAAAAAAAAAGTTCATATGAAAAAAAAAACATCACCCCCAACTGGTCAGGTGAAGCACTCACACCAGCAACACACCCAGCACCCACAGCAGGAGCTACAGTCGTAAACAGTGAGTGTGAGGAGTGAGGAGGTAGAGCCATGGGCCACTTTAGGACAAAGGCCAATCAATACTCAAGGTTTTATGATTCATCTATGTCCCTGCGATTGGGGCGCCTAGCAATTCAGCACCACCCACCACCGAGCACAAACATATACACGAACTGAAACATCCAAAGGGAAATAGATGTGACTTCAAACAATCATGGGATTGAATCCCAGCTGCATTTTCCAGTTGTGTCCACCTGGGCAAGTTATTCAAATTCCACAACCTTTTTATTTTTATTTTTTAAGATTTATTTTGGGGAAGCCGGGGTGGCTCAGTGGGTTAAGCTCTCACTTTACAGCGCTGGGGACCGAGGATCGAATCCCGGCCCCGGCCCGTGCGGAACCATATGCTGAACTGGGAGCTCCCCCAGTTCAGTTCTCTCTCTGTCTCTGTCTCTGTCTCTGTCTCTGTCTCTCTCTCTCTCTCTCTCTCTCCCAAAACTAAATAAAATATATATTTTTTAAAAAGATTTATTTTGATTGTTTTTGACAGAGAGAGACAGACAAAAGGGGGAGGTCCCAGAGCAGTCTCCATAGTTGTGCATCATCAGTTTTCAACAGTTTCATTCCACACAGGTGGGTGGGGGCCGAGCAGGGTGGGAACCAGGCTGGGGCATTCTGCACAGGAGGCATGCCCCCCACAAGCTGGGGCCCAAACTGGTAGGCTGGTCCTGGTGAGAACAGAACTGGGGGCTACACTTCAATTCAGCATACGGGTCCTCATGGGCTGGGGCCAGGATTTGCTCCTCGAACCCCAGGGCTGCAAGACAAGTACTTAACCCACTGAGCCATCCCAGTATCCCTGTCTTTCAAATCTTATAATTTGGAAATGATAAAATTTAAATGTGACAACATATGTGGTACCTGCCAGGTGCTTAGTGACTGTTAATCTCCTACTTCTCACCTCCGCTCCAAAGTCCTCGAGTGAGTCCTGAGTATCTAATCACCCTCTCAGCTCTTATACCATTGTCTTGGGACGTCCCCTTCTCTAAGCAACACCGTCCCTTTTGCCTTTCTCCAAGGAGCTCTACCTGGGCCCACACACATTCCTCCTTTCGTGCTCACTCCCTTTCAAGCCATCAAGCCAAAGGTGAAATGCACAGTAACATACCAGAAAGTAAAGGCTGATTCAGCAAGTCTCCAATGCTCTTTTCTGGGTACAAAAGCTAGAACAAAGATGTGTGTTACAAACCCCTTTATTTTTCAAAACCCAGAAACCTCTCCTTTTGAAGCCAGTTGAAAAAGCTGATGAAAAATCAATGGCCTTTGATTCTGAACCTGTCAAAATGATACCGTAGTGACAGAAGTACATTAATGGCGACTCCTGGGTATCAATTCCTCCCCTTTCCCTTCTCCATCATTGCACATCACCTTCACACTGAGAACAGATTCTTTTTTCTAAATTAATCTCTGGACAAGGGAAATCAATAGTATTTATCGTGTGTAAATTTTCCTATCCTCTAGAGCCCACAGTTCCAATTTCTTTGAATGAGGAGAGCAATGGCATTCATAGCACACACTGCAAGATGGCATTGCTGACTAAGTGTGAGCTGACTCTCCTTAGTACAAGGGCTGTAACAACCCAGCCAACCACAGAAAGAAAGAAAGACGCCCATGGGCTCTCATATATGTTTCCATGACAGAAATAAGATTTTGGAGATGCTAAAGACGCCAGTCTACTAAAGTCTAACAATATTTTTCAACAGAAAAAAAAAATGGCATAGGTGAGTTTTTCTCCTCCTCAAAAGCCACTGAATTGGGTCAAATTCAGAGAATATCTGGCTCTCTGAGTTCCATTTTGGGGGTGTGGTTTAAAAGAGAATCATTTTTTCATCTCTTTTTACTGTTTTGTTTTTTATGTTTTTAAATGTTTATTAAATTTATTGGGGTGACATTGGTTAGTAAAATTATACAGGTCTCAAGTGTACAATTCTATAATAAATCACTATGCACTGCACTGTGTGCTACCCAGCCAGGGTCGGCCCTTCCTCCATCACCCGGTAGTTCACCCCCTTTAACCTCCTCTACCGCCTCCCTCTCCCACACCCTCTGATAACCACTAAACTGTTGTCTGTGTCTACGAGTTCCTTTTGTTCATCTTGCTTATTTGTTGCATCTTTTTTAAAACACAATATCAAATTCTTTTTCATTTTAAATGACACAAAGGGAAAATGTGAAATTTTATAGAAGTGAAAGTCGTACCTTTTCAAGCTCCTGAAAAACTCTGATCTGGATGAACACCCTCAGCTCACAGCAGTGGGGTGGGGGTGGGGGGTGGGAGGGGAGCTCAGTTCAGAAGAGTGAGTCACCGAATTCACACTGATTTTGACAATTTATGACACCAGTAATGGTCATATGTGGTTATGATAATGCAGTAAGAGTTGTAATAATAGCTATAATTTATTGAGCATTACATCTATAGCCAGTGTGGGTAAGTACTCTACCAGTATTTCTAATCCTCACAGTAATTCTAAATGGCAGCTACTATTATAACCATTTTAAAGCTGAGAGGGAGGCTCAGAAATGTTAACTAATGTGTCCAGGATCATCCAGCAAATTATCACAGGGTCTGGGATTTAAAGACCAGCCTGTTGGCTTCCAGATCTCCTTTTGTCTTTCAAGAGCTGTGCTGACTTTGCAGACACAGCAACTGTGACTCTTGCACTGTGCTGAGGACCAAGGACTAACTAAAGAGGGTCTTATTAGGAGATAAGGCATGCATATATGTATGGAGGGAAGTAATGTCATCTGAGACAAATAGTTGTTCTTCAGCAAGTGAGAAACTTGCTCAGTAGGTAGGCGCAGCAGGAAGGATGTTAGGAGAGTTTGGAGTAGGAAGAAAGAAGGGGAAACTGTTTCAAATAGAAGTGGTTAGTCCAACCGTGGAAAGAGGAAAAATGAGATGAGATCTCCTTATAATCTAAGGAAATTCTGGAACCGTCAGGTTCATATAACAGAACCAGAGGAAGGGAGGTAGAAGAAGAGGGTGAGGTGGCACTGGGAAGCAGAGCAACTGTTCAACTAAGAACATATGATGTAGGAGAAGAGTGTGGATATGAGATGCAAAGTGAAGAAAAGAGGCAGGGAAGTCCCCAAAAGTTCATCTCAAGTGTCCTCAGTAATATCCTACAAGAACCCAGACTCCAAGGGCTAAAAATGAAGGACAACTGGGAAGGACACTGTGAAAGAAAACTTGGATAAAATCAGAAAACAGGAGGGACTGTGGGACACAGAAAAAGGCAACAGTTGTAAACATTTCACATCGATGCTCATGGAACAAGGATTAGTATAGATACATGAGCGAAGTCACAGTAATGTTATGAAATATATACAACTTATCATTTGTGTAGCAGTTTTCTCTGAACAAGTGTCTCCCCCATGCATTTCTTGGAATGTTTCTTAAAAAATGAGCAAATTATAAAAGATGTTACTCTCATCATTCTAAAAGGAGCACCCAACAGAGTAAGGACCTTGCCCAAGGCTGTTGGACCTTCTCACTTGAAATCTCTTAGAGAGTTTAAGCAATCAATCTGTGAAATAGGTAGAAGGTGACAGAATGCGGAATCCAGGGACTGGAGGTGGAATGAGAGGCACTGGGCCTCTGCTGCCCAGAGAGCTGAAATGCACACAGGGTCACACGTCTCGTCTCGAGAATGAGCATTTTGGTTCATCGAGTCACGTCTCTGCCCCCTGCACTTACAGGTCTCCCTGCTTCAGCCCAGGGTCCCTTCAGCCCACTCCCAATGCAATTGAGCAAAACAAGTCAGCTGAAACGTTCTAGCTGCCATCAGGCCTTTGCTCCAAACCTCCATCACCTTCCCTCTGGCTACAACCAGAGTCTAAGAACTACCTTGTGACCCCCTCAATCTCGTCTCCTTAGCACCCCACTCTGCTCCCTGCACCTCCTTGCTCTGATCCAAGCCCACCTGGCCGGCTCCCATCATAGGGTTTTGCTCTAGCTGTTCCTTCTGCCCAGAGTAGTCCCCCCGGGATGAACAGAACTCACTGGTTCTTGCCCTCGAACTCACCTTATCAGCCGTCCCCTGGCTGCTCTCTTTAAGATAACCACACCCCTGCCACACTTATCATCAGCTTTATTTCTCTCCACAAAAATTTTCTCCATCTTACATAGCGTACATTATATTTATTTACTGTTGTCCCACACCCAATTCTAGAATAGTCTCTGAATGAAAGTAGACTTTTTATTGTTTTTGTTGTTTACCACTGTATCCCCAGTACCTAGAAGAGTTTCTTACATATAATAGAAACTCAAAAAAAAAAAAAAATGTTGAATGACTGCATGGACAGATTCTATTGCACTGTGAAGGTTTTTGTTTGTTTGTTTTAATATCTGATTGTCATAACCCTTAGGTGGCCAGAAGAACTCATTTCTTTGTCACTGGCCAGCACTTACCAGTAATGACCTGCCAGGGTCTATTCACGGTGACCACTAAATTTATCCTACTTCAGTCGCTGCTCTTACCTACTCTATATGCCCTCTGGGTAAAGCAGAATTGAAAGAAGGAACTCATATTTACTTTATACACAAACTAATTTCCTACTGGCTGTATTGACTTCAGCATTTACCTCCCCAATTTTGAGGCCATATCAGTAATGTGAGGATAACAGCAGCTTCCATGGGGGCCTTGAGAATTGAACGGTTACACGCTTAGATGTCATAAGAAAAATTATATTTAAAATTAGTGTAATGTATGGGGCCTGAACTTTAAATTAAACAAACATGGAAAATGTCTTTTAAGCCAAAAGACTTGGTTACATAAATGTTATAACATGCAGCAGAAAACTTAGACCTGATTTTGGATTCAGTCTGGAAATTGATACTACATCCCTGTAGGAAATGAAATTCTGTGAGACAGCATCTTGCCCAGACTCTTCTAAATGAGGCCTTCGTTTGATTGGAAGAGCTAAGAATTTTTAGGATGGCGCTGCCACACGCAAACATAAGCACAAAGAATCTCTTAAAAAGTCAGATATACAGACTTGGTCATCATTTGCTCTCCTGAATTATCAAATTAGCCATGCTTTTTGGAAGAAGGGCTATATGGAGCTTCCTTTAAAAATCTGCTTTCAACATCTATCAGAGGACAAACTGCTCTGTTTTGGCTTGTGGACTCTACAAAGAACAAGGTATTAATGATCTCCCCCACCCAACCATACCCCAGATAATGCAGCGACAATCCTTTGGACTAAAAGTAACTGGAATCAAATCACCTCTCATGTTGCACTGGGATTATCTGCTTATGTGCATTTATTTCTTCCAATAGACTATGAGTTCCTTAAGAATAGGACTTGAATTTTCCATCTTTGTAAATTTTACCCCTAATTGTGATTGACGTATTATAGCTGCTCAATAAATTTGAGGAAGAAAAAGATAGAAGAAAGGAAAGGAGAAAGGGAGAGCAAAAAGAGAGGAAGGAGAAAGGAAAGGCAGGGGGATGGAAGGTAAGAGGGAAGAAAATAGAAGAGAAGCCATCAGGGAAAAAAAAAATTTCACAGGATATTTTTCATAGTTGGTCACTTGGACACACATTTTGGGAAATCTGCAACAGACAAAATGAAAAGTATTTGCTGCCCTGTCCCGCTCCGCTGAGACTGATGTTGCTAAAAGCAGACATATTTTGGATGCGGAGGCTTCCTTGGTATTCCATGAGATTTCTTTCCCTAGTGTGAGCAGACATCAATAACACTGAAGTGTCTGTCCCTGTAGCGTCTTTACAACATAGGCCTTGTAAAAATGAGACTTTCCAGCTCATTAATTTGCTTACATAAATAGATCCCAGAACCAGTCAACCCCCAAAAGCAACTACTCATTTTTTATCTCGTCATGACTCTTTCACGCCTGAACTTCCACTTAAGCTAGAGAGAGACTCCCCTTTTTCTACCTGGGCTGCTCCAGAAAAGCTACAGAGATAAGGGGAAAAAATCCAAAGCAGAGGGAAGATCCTGGTCATTTCTTTTCCTGAACATGGCAGAGGACATCATTATTCAATCAGAAGTCAAGGCCATAGCAACCAGGTCACCATGGTAATCAGTCAACATAGAAGAGTAGCAAAACGCTTTAAATAACACTCCTGAGAGGCATAATCAGATTCGGGTTCCTTACACATCCCTGAGACTTCTCTGAAGGCTTTTACAAATTACTACTCTTTTTTAAGTTTGTATATCTAGTGGCTCTCATGGCAAGAAAAGGCTGCCATTGTTTAGATATGTTTAACACCCCTGCTCTATAAAACATAGAGACGCAAATAGCAAATAACTTCTTGACAATATAACAATTGCAAGCTTGCTTTGGCAGCTCTCACTCTTCACAACCATTACCTCTGTGTTTCCTGCAGCATGAAATGCAGAGTCTTTCCTCCTTAGTATGGCATTCACGATCCTAAGATTTCTCCCTCAAGCCAGTCAGTCCCCTCCTCCTCAAGTTCATGCTCTCAGGTCCCCAGTACCCACTGCCCACTTACAAATCCCCAGCCTTTGATCAGGGTGTCCTCATCCATCACAATGACCACCTCCCATTTTCACCAGGTCAAAAGTCTGCCATGGTCCTTGGATAATAAATAGAACTCACTTGTCCACCTCGTTCTCCTACAGGACCCTGCACTTCTCTTCAACACACACTTCTGCTTCCTGAGCTAATCGTCCATTCACTAGACCTCATCCTTAAAACTCTGTTTTCCACATTCAGTCTGATAAGCCCCACATTGACTATGAATAAACTCCAAATCACCTGGTGGCGACTAAACTCTCTATAAAAGGTGACTCTACCTGATCTCACCCAAGTCAGATCACTGGCAACTCAGAACCAGCTTCTCCAACTTCCGGAACCCCCGTGACCTTCTACTGCTGTCCAAGGCAGACCCTGGTGGAAACATGTTGAACATTAGAAATCTTAATTTTGGGAACACTATTAATTTCAGAATGTCTTGCAACCATTCATTCCTTACAGCCAATACATTAAACTCAGCCATCTTAGAGCAAGCAGATGAAAATAAAATAATCCAAAAAGTAATCTCCCAAGATAGTAGGGCACCTTCCTCACCCCCAGCCTCTGTACCCTGTATGCACCTCTATTCCGATTCTTTTGCTTACAGGGCTATCTCCCCATGACAGAACCAGCTCCAGGAGGTAAACAGGGACATCTTTCATTCATCTTTGTATCTCCAATGCTAGTATACACAGCAGGTGCTCAGCAGATGCTTATGAATAAATGAGTGAAACAAGAAACTGGAACTCGTATGGGGAAGGATAATTGGTTTGCCACACTGGAGCAGGAAACACTCTGGGCTAAAGTTGGGTGGTCAGTGGAATGGCTGAAATTATGTTTATTGACCTCCTACTATTTTCCCGGGACTGCAAATGAATTATCTTAATGAGTCCTCACAGCATCACTCAAGAAATAAAATTAGACACTGAAAAGACCTTGTCTAAGATCCTATAGCCAGGAAGTGGTAGAGTCAAGATTCAAACCCAGGGCTCTCCTAATCAAAAGCACAAATGCTTCAAACCTACATCCCACTGCCCACTTACTGCTCACGTCTTTGTGGCCCGTGACAAACCATTACTTTAAATAAGTCTCATTTTCTACATGGGCAATGTGAGAGGCTGTGGACCAGCTGTTCTCAAGCACCTCATTCAGTTCTGATAGTCTGTAATCCTATCCACCCAAATTAACGCTTCTCAGGCAGCCTCTGTGACAGGAGATAAAATAGCTACCCATTTACGGATTCCTCTCATACCAACCAAATAGCCTATTTTGCAATGTAAAAGCTTAAAACTCTTTCTGAAATCTGTTAGATTTCTTATACAAAATTCAAGAAGGGGAGGCAATGATTTTTTTTGTTTGCCTCTAAAGAAGACTATGTGATAGAAACAAAAGCACCTCAACAGAATAGGGTGCTTTCTGTTGTGAAGATAGACCCTTCCCACAGAAAGAATCCAGGCCCTGTATGGAACCATCTGTGAGAGCCTTATTCCTGGCACACGGTAGTCTATACAAATGCATGGGAGTGGAATAAAAATAAAGCATCTCCACCAACACCCTTGACAAGTGAGTAAGTAACTGGATGAGCAATTCAAGTGAAATAACAACTGAGCATCTTCTATATGCAAAACGTTGCACTGGGTGAGAAGAGAGAAGAAAATAGGTATGAGTGGGACAGGTGGGAAGAACCAGAGAACAGGAACCAGCCCCAGGAAGCAAGCTGGTCCAGGATATCTGTTTGTCCTCTGGGATCTGAGACCCTCCTCTCCTACCCAGAGACACTGGGACAGCCTGGGGGAAGGAGGGCTGGGAAGGGCACCAGGAGGAGGTCCCACCCCATCCTTTCCCAGGAGAGAGGTCTATTGGCCTGGTTTGGGGAAATCCCTTCTACCCCCATAGGCAGAACCAGCAGAGACCAAGCAGCCCCAGTGTTACCTACTGACCTAAACAGGTTCTGAAAATTAAACTGCCATTGGGACTGCAGCACAAAAATAAACCAAAACCCACATGCTAAGCCTAGTCAGGGGGACCGTGAACATAAAATATTTAAATAGAATCCAGAGTCCCCAAACATATACAGAATGTCCAGAATACAATAAAAAGTCATCATACCAAAAGTCAAGAAAAATCACCTATGAATGAGAAAAGCTATCAACTAACATCAACACCAAGATGGACCAGATGTTGGAATTATCAAAGATTTTAAAGCAGTACTATGGACTGAGTTGTGTCTAGCCCAAATTCACACGTTGAAGACCTACGTCACTGTATTTAAAGATGGGGCCTTAACAGAAGTAATTAAAGTTAAATGAGACTATAAGGGTAAGACCCTGATAAAATAGAATTAGAGTCCTTATATAAAAAGGTATCAGAGAATCTGAGCTTGCGCTCGCTCTCTCTCTCTCTCTCTCTCTCTCTCTCTCTCTCTCTCTCTCTCTCTGCCATGTGAGGACATAGTGAGAAGGCAGCTATCTGCAAGCCAGGAAGACAGCCCTCACCAGATACTGAATCAGCCAGCACCTTGGTCTTGGACTTCCCAGCCTCCAGAATAGTTACAGAGTTAACCTTCATTGTTTAAGCCACTCAGTCTATAATGCCTTGTTCTGGCAGGCTGAGCAGACTAAGACAGTCATCGTAAAAATACTTCAGTAATCTATTACAAATTCTCTTGAAACAAATGAAAAAGTCAAAAATCTCAGCAAAGACAAGGAAGTTATAAAAACAATCAGATTGAAATTAAAACATGAAAATGGAAAAATGGAAACTTTAAAAATTGAATGGGTCCAAAAGTAGAATAGAGATAAGAGAAAATGGTGGCTTCAGTAAACTTGAGGACAGAACAAAAGAATTCACCCATCTGAACAACAGAGAGGAACTAAATTGAAAAACAGCCTTGAAGATCAGTTGGATAAAAATGATCCAAGATTTGAACTCTCAGAGTTCCAAAAGGATTGGAGAGAATTAAGTAGAAAGAGTATTAGAAAAAACAACTGTTGAAAACTCTCCAAATTTGGTAAAGACACATTGCTCCACATTCAAGAAGCTGAGCAAACATCAGTAAGGATAAAGTCAAAGAAATTTTTGCCAAGACACATACATTGTAATTATGTTTTCAAAACATAAAGAGACCCTCACCTTTTCTCAAAAATAAATATATAAAATTTTTTAAAAACAAAGAGAAAAGAAAAACCTTGGAAGCAGATAAACGACAAGTTACTGATAAGAGAACACCAATTCAAATGACAATAGATTTCTCATCTGAAACTAAAGAGGGAAAGAAGGAAGTGACACATTATTTTTCAAGGGTGAAGAGAAGAAAACCTGTCAAACATGAATAGCTGGTGAAATTATCCCTCAGGAATGAAGGGGAAATGTCGACATTTTCTCAGGTAATTAAAAGCTAAAAGAATTTATCACTAGCAGACCCATTTTTAAAGACTGGATAAAAGGAACTTTTTGAAACAGAAAGAAGATAATTAAAGAAGGAACAGTAGTAAATTAGGAAGGAACAACACAAAGACCATCAGTATGGGTAAAGTGCAATAGAGTAGTCTTTTCCTCATGAGCTTTGTAAATCTTATCTGATGATTAGAACAGAAATAATAACACCCTAGGCCCCCAAGACAATGATATTTAAAGTGCAGAAGCTAGAAACCCAAGCGGAAGTGAGATTCCACACTTGGCTCCAAGTGGTAAAGTATTGAAATCAGTAGACTGTTGAATCATATTCATTATCTTTGAGGTGTGTCTGTAGTATGTGCCTGTAGAATTATTTCCCTCCGTTTTCTCCATTGCAAATAAAAGTAATCACAAATAAAACTATTTTTAGACAAAATAATCAATGAAATGCATTAACCCATTTTTGAAATCTGAGCTATTGTCCTGATTGTACGAAGGCTGACAATCTCAGGGGAATTCAAGTGGCAAGAAAGAAGCAACAGGCTTCTCTAGGCAATGCCTCTAAATGACCAAGAATCACCTCAAAAATGGTTTTGGTCCTTATGAGCCATCGCATTGCCAAAGCAGTTTTTCTTTATAAAAATCTATTCCATTTCATTTTCGGTTTGTTGTCAGACCTCCCTGGGGGTACATGTTCTACTCAGTTCATTTATTTTGTGAAATTCTGCATCATATTTTCTTTTGTTTTCTTTGTAGTCTCCTGATAGCTTCAGTTTCCCTATTAAAAAAACAATAATAAACCCCCTATGCTAACAAATAGAAATGATGTCCGCGATCTTTTTCTTTACTCAGATCCAAATGGCGTCCCAAAGGCCCTCCTGGGTAAATAGGAGTAGGGGCTTCGACATGCTTACTACTGTCAAGGGTTCCAACATAATGTTTTAAGTATCTCAATCATGACATGCTCTCCTTCATTCCTGAATTTCTCATTAAGCTTTAAAATGATTACAAAGTTAGCAATTATCTCAAGGTAATTTCTATTTATTATATGGCCTGATTTCCCCAGGGGTCTTCTTGTAGAATCATTTTCATAAATGTCCAAACTTGTATCTTCCCGGGACTTCTAACACCAGGCAATTTTCACATTATCTTGAAGACTTTTCAGACCGTGTGTGTGTGTGTGTGTGTGTGTGTGTGTGTCAGAGAGAGAGATGGAGGGAGGGAGGGAGAGGGATTCAGGCTCAGGGGCAGAACTATCTCATGGGTGCTAAGCTGTTAGGTTTATCATCCCTGTGGGGCTTAATTTCAAAAAGAACATGCACATCTACAGATAGACTTTGTACATAATAAGGGTTTCACATTTATCTATTTTGAAACATATAGAGCTCCGAAACTTAAAACTTAAAAAATGTCACAAAAAGGCACGCCAAATTTGAAGGACAGCTGTGTTATTCTCTGGCTATATGACATTGGGTAAGCTACACCTTCTCTCCGAGCCTTGTTTTTCTTAGTGATTAAATTGAGATGATAACAACCACTCTGAAGATAATTAAATGAGATAATTCCTACAAACAGTGGGCAAAATTGAGATGTTCCAAGAAAAGCTAACGCTATCTTTCTCTTCCCTATTCCCTTCCACCCCCGCCCCCCCCACACACAACTTATTTCTCAAACTCTAAATATTTATACAATGCTTTACATTAACACCTGTCACCACACACAACTTCTACCCTTCAATCGCGAATGACATTGTTGGACCAAGCATTTTAGCTATTGCACATATAGTATAAAAAGAGTGAATGACTTCTTGTTGTGCATCTACTTTGTGCTAGACATCAGACTTTATTTAATCTTATAACTACCATAGAAGCATAGGATAGGGAATATTTCTCCTATTTTTACTGAAAATAAATAAATAAAAAAATTCAGAGAATTAACTCACCAGGGAGATAGAGCTGGCACGTGGGTGAGCGAGCCCCTGCTCACACTTCCCTCCCTCACTACTCTATCCCCACACTGTACAGGGGGGTGAAAACCACAGCTCCTGGGGTAGCTGGTCTGGGTTCCAGTGTGTTCTCTGGACTGGGTTAGCTGTGCTATTAGAGGAAGTAAGATACTTTAAATTCCTTCACTAGAAAAACAGGATTAAAAATAGTGTCATGTTCCCAGGGCTTTTGTGAGGATTAAATGTGTTAATTCCTCTAAAGCTCTGAGCACAGTGGGATCCAGCACATAGCAAGGGCCTGATAAGTAATATCTACCAGCGATTTTACAGAGTGCAGAGATAAGTCGTGCCTTCTGAAGGTCAAAGTGAATATGATTCAGAAAAAAACAACCAATCAACCAACCCCATGTTCATACAGGAAGCATCTTTCCTTCAATTTCTGACACCCTCTTCTCAGAAGCACAGCCAGCCAAATGGAGCTTCCAAATTCAGATCAAAACTAAGGGACATGATCCACATCATTATTTCACCTCCTGTCTTTTTTATCTCCCTGTCATGAGGCGAGACTTATACGGGAAACATACCAAACGTAAAGGGACATCATCAGAGAGATTTGAACAGAGAAATAAAAGAATTGGCTTTTAGACAGAGTTTTAGTGGTGCGCCATTGGAGGCAATTTTGACCTCAGGGGACATTTGGTAATTTCTGGAGATAAGTTTTCATTGTCATGACTGTGGTGGCTTCTTGCATCTAGTGGGTAGAGGCCAGAGAGAGAAGATGCCACTAAGCATGCCACGGCACACAGGACACCTCCACACTGCGACAAAGGACTATCTAATGCAAATGTCAAGGTGACAAGGCCAAGAAGCCCTGACCCAAAAGATGGAACAAGGATGACTTCGTAGAGGGAGAAAGGGAATCCAATACTGTGGCTCTCACATACCCCAGGAAGGATATGGTCGATCTAGGAATAGAGATGGCAAAATGCAGGAAGGAGGTGAATAGGAGGAGGGTGACAAAACAGAATTGGCATGACTTGGCAAATGGGTCGCTGTAGCAAGTGTGTTCTTTTGTTAGGGTTGCTGTAAGAAAATAGAAAACACTGGGTGGTTTAACAATAGAGATTTATCCTCTCACAATTCTGGAGGCTGGAAGCCCAAGCTCAAGATGTAGGGTTAAGTTTGCTAGGAGGCCTCTCTCTTTTCAGCAGATAGTCACCTTCTCACTGTCCTCTCAGGGCCTTTTCTCTGTTTATGTGCATCCTGGTGTCTCTGTGTATCTAAAATTTCTCTTCTTAAAAAGAAGCCATTCATATTGGAAGATGACCCACCCTAGGGCCTTATTTTAACATCATCTTCACTTTTAAGACTCTATCTCCAAACACAGTCACATTCTGAGGTACTAGGAGTTAGAGCTTCAAACTTTTAAATGATTTGAGGGGTCAGGGAGGGAGCACAATTCAACTCATAACAGCAGATAAAAAGGAAGCCGGCATGTCTCAGCGTGTTAAGCCTCAATTTGTAGCCCCGGGCACCAAGGATCGAATCCTGGCTCCGGCCCATGCAGACCCATATGCTGAATTGGGGTGTGCTTCCCACATGGGATGCCCCCAGTTTGAATCTTGCCCCCTGGTTTGGCCCCTGGCTCGAGGGGCATGCCTCCCATGTGGGAGGCCCCCAGCTTAGTTCCTGCCCTGTGCAGCCCCCACCCACCTGTGTGGAACAAAACCATGTAGAAAACTAATGACGTACAACTATGGAGACGGCTCTGGGCCCTCCCCCTTCTCTCTGTCTCTCTCTCTGTCTCTGTTAAAAACAATAAAATAAATCTTTAAAAAAAGAAAGGAAGAGCAAGGCAAAAGGCTTTTTTGACTAGAGGAACCATTATCAAGAAACTCTAAGCTCTGTTTCAGTTCTCATATAGTAGCAAACCAATCCACAGCTTCGTGGCTGCCAACAACATCCATTCATTCTTATGATCCTCCTGCTCATACACGTTGGCTGGGCCTGTGAATTCACTGGGTAATGCAACGGCCTCATTCACAAGTCCAGCAGATGATCCTGGCCACTAGGGAGGAGCTTGGTTCTGTCTCTAGAGCAGGGCCTCAACTTTCCCCGAGAGCTCTTCCCCACGTGGCTCTGTGACCTCTCTCACAGAGCAGCGGTCAGTTTGCAAAAAGGAGCCTTCCAAGAAGACAAGACCCCATGTGCAGCACTCATCGAGCCTCCACTTGCATTATCCTAGTCAATGTCCTATTGGTCAAAGCTAATCACATGGACAAGGCCAGAGTAGGAGTGAGAGGGGGACCTCAGAAGACGTACCAGAAGAAACAGGTCACTGAAGACACCCAAGCATGCCTACCACAAGCCCCTAGCACACCTTGTTTTCATCTCCAGCAGATCATCCTTCACGTTTTTCCCAACAGATATTTGCTTACAATACCATCTTCCCAAGGCTGTGCTATATTTATCAAATGCCCTCAGTAATACCAGGCACAAATATGTGTTCTATATTCATTCAGTAAATCATAGAAAAAGATGGAGGAAGACAGGAAAACGTGAAACAAAGAAAGACAGGCTAGGAATCTGCCATATCTTTGTGCCTTTTACTTCTGAGTGTGTGATGGTTAATTTATTGGTCAACTTGCCACCATCACTGAGCTCCCAGATATCTGGCTAAACATTAGCTCTGGATGTTCCTGAGAGATGGTTCTAGATGAAAGCAGTTAGCTCTCCCCAAATTGAGTAGGAACCATACAATTTTTTCAAGGCTTGTTGCCACACCAGAGAAAGAATCCCGCCCTTCCTGTCTGATGGCTTCAGCTGGGACATCAATCTACTCCTTCCCTCAGGGCTCCTGATTCTCAGGCCTTTGGATTTAAACTGAATCAAACCAACAACTTGCCAGGGTCTCCAGCTTGCAGACAGCTAATTATGGAACTTCTCAGCCTCCATAACTCTGCTAGCAAATTCATAACAAATAAATATCTTCCTCTCTCCAGACATTATCTTCTTGGTCTGTTTTTCTAGAAAACTCTAATACACTGAAGTAGAAAGGAAGGACAAGTTATTTTGCCTTTAGTTCATTTCTAAAAGATAAAATCCCAATTTAGGTCATAAGAAAACCAAAAGACCAAATTGCCAAAGTGGTTCAGATCAAAACAGGTGACTAGCTGTGGGGCTTAGAGAATACGCTTCCACGTTTATGATCCAAAATTAGTTCACTCAAAATGCTAGTGTGAAAATATTGGCCCAAATGTGATCCAAAACTACCAACTACCCAGAGTTGTTGGAGGCTGAGCACACACTGGCTCCAAGTGACAGCCAAAAATGTCTTGCTTTGGGAAGAATTTCTTTACAGAATGAATCTAGCTCCTGGCACTCACACTTTGTTGTCAGCCAACGTCTGCCCATTGGGAAAATACCCGAAGGCTGTGTCAAATGTGAATAAGCTCAGACGTTTCTGATTTATAATTTCCAATAGAGAAGTCACAATCCAACCCTCAGCCTCCTTTCTCTGTGATCATTTGTACTTGGAAAGCTCAAGTCTGCATCCTCTCCACTTGTGACTATGATACTTCTTACGTGCTGGTGACACACAAATCTTTATCTTAAACCCAGCTATCTCTTCTCAGCTCCAGACCTATCTGATGCTCTGTAATCTGACTTTCTATAAGACATATTAACCTGGGGGGCAATCCAAAGGCACCCCAATCAAACAGATCTAATCTAATCCAACCCAACACCTTATCTATGGATGAAGATAGCAAGAGCCACGATAGAGGTGACTCACTGAAGTGACACTTTTTTTCCTTCACATGGCACGACCTCCCAATGGAAACTGCAAGAATGTGAGCCACTTGAACAGGGACTGGGCATTTTAAGGATATAAGACTGTAGTTTGATATGAGGCTACAGATCACACTTAAATCACTACAATGAAGCTAGCATAACATAACAATTACTGAATAGCTACCATATACCAGGCGACATTCAAAACATGAAGCCTCATTAATCCTCATCACTGCCATGCTACAGTTATAAAGCGTCTTCCACAGCGGGGCTCAATGACTTGCCCAAGGTCACACAGGCTGTTAGTGACAGAGCCAGGGTTTGACCTCTGAATCTGACCCTAACACATATGCCTAGAATCTCTGTGTGATCCTGTTCTGTTACATGAATTGGCAAAACACACACAAATTGGAGATAGGATTCTTTTTTAGTGAAGTATATGCTTATTCCTGTCAAGAACCTACAGGGACTCGATTAAGCGAAGTGTGTTCTCTTGCATGCATTAATTAGTAGTTAAGAATGGTTTGCAATTAGCCAATCAATTCTTCTGTATCTAAATCCATGTTCTTCAAGGGCTTCAAATTACTTGAAAGTGTTCTCTCAAGTATTTTTAACATTTCTCCCTATAACTCCGTTTACACTACTCATTTGTAAAACTTATAAGGAAATTGTTTTACTTGACTGAAGTTTTCATTTCCTCAACTTGTAACTAAATTAATAGAAAGCACACATAGCTGGCTTTTTTTTTTTAGAGCCAAAAAGGATTATATGGATCTTTTAGCCTGACTCACTCATCTTACAAAGAGAAAACAGCCTAGATACATCAAAAGTCATTTTTAGGAAGGTCTCATAGCAAGTTGTTAGAATTGTTGGACTAAAACACAATGCAGCTTTTCTATAATCGGCCTAGGTCCCATTCCATGCCTCACTACAGCTCTCAGAGGTTTTAATTCTTCCCCCCAGTGATTACTTCATTCCCTTCAAAAGAAAAGCAAATTCAACTAACATAAGAATTTTTTAAAGAGTTGAAATTGCAACTGGTTTGAGTGGTAAATCCACTGCTAATAAAAAATATGCTCGCTTTTAGGTTTTTTTACAATATATGAAATGCATAGTTTTTCTTAAAGCCTAGTTACCATATCAATATAGGACTGTAGTTTGATATGAGGTTACAATGCTAGCTTTTTTTAGTTACAATCATCTTTCCTCATAAGTTTAAAATGACAATTTCAAAGCATGGTCTTAAATAAAGTTGAAAAACAACCGAACATTTGCCAACATACTACGAAACCTTACAACTAAAGTTCAAACTCAGGACCAGAGCAGAAAGTAACCAAACCGCCCTCAGTCTCTGCCCGACACCCCGACACCCTGCCAACCTACCAGAACTGGAAATGCGCTGGACGTCCGGAGCCAACTGTCTCGGGTCAGGACGGAACCAACAAGGTCCAGCCAGAGGAGAGCAGCCCCTGGCCCCATGCGCACAGCAGCTAGCATGCCTGCTTCTCAGGTGATCACACTAAGGATCAGAGGAACGTGCCCACATCTCACGTGTAGCAAACGGGAGGAAAATTGGGCCTGAGCTGAGCTTTGTCGATTTCAGTGTGTGTGTGCTTTTCTCACTAAAAATACCACATTGGTATCGTGGCCAAATTGTCTGCCTTCAAGCTCGTTACAGTTGGTTGAAGGGCAAATACCAAAAATCTAAATATGAGTAACAGTACAAAATACCTAGGTTCACGAAATGAACTGAAAAGGTGCAAATGTCTAAGAACCAGCGCCTTGATTAGTAGAGCCTGACAACTTGCGTGGGGTAAATACACCCACCACAGCCAACGCTAAGCAACTGATGTGACATCAGTGAACAAGGAGTTGAGAAGAGATGTTGATAGTCAGCTCTCCCAAGAGGTTCATTGGTGTCCTCACGCCTTGGCCATGGAGAACCCATGTGAGGAAAGTAAACCGCACGGCCCAAGGCAGCGGGCGATGAAACGAGAATAACAGAAACGCCGTGTATTTTAAGTAATACATGATCATGACTATAATATATTACTCATTAGTGGGGAAGAACATTATGTTTTAAAAGTAGAATTCAAAACAAGACTAAAGAATTAATCACTTCTATAAATAATGTCAAAGAAAATGGTTATACCTTTGAAAGCACAGTTTTAGAAAATTCCTATCCCTGATACTACTTAATAAAATAAAACTTAAGCAATCTATTATATACTCATGAAATGTCCCCTTTGCTTCAAATACTTACTTTAGGTCTTGTTCGGTATATATGTTGGCATACCTCCCTTTGTTCTATTGGCATGGGAACCAAATTGAGGAAGCTAGATAAGCCCATGGTAAAAGTATCATCTCTACATCAAGCGACCTCGAATGAAGCCCCAGTTCTGCCACCTACTGACAGGATGATCCTAGTGCAGTCACATCACCTCTCCTAACTCAAGTCTCCCCCTCCTTTACATGAAGGTTGCAGCAGTACCTGTCTCCTGCGCAGATCTGGTGACCAAAGGCCTGTGGACTTCGTTCCACTGCCCAATCAATGATCATGATAGCTACACTTTAAACAATTCTCAGAGAGTTCATTCTCCTCTGAGAGTCAGGGAAACCAGAAAGTGATGTGGTTTGAATAGTCTGTCGGACACCGGACAAGGTGTTTTAATTCATATGTTCCTATTTTATTCCTTGGTCACAGCTGTGTGATTTTGTGTATCTTCTCTTCCTGCTACTAAAGTGTCCAGGACAGAGCCTGGCACATAGGTGAGCAATAAGTAAAAACTCATGCTGTCATTATTATCACTACTTACTCACACAAATGGCTTATCTGTTCTGGATAAACAAAGACCCACAGAACACCGGCCTCTTCTTCCTTAGATGAACTAAGATTCTAAATCATTTATGTGTGTATGACAATTTTTTTTAAATATTTATTTTATTGTTTTTCACAGAGACAGAGAAAGACAGAGACAGAGAGAGACAGGGAGGGCCCCAAGCAGTCTCCATACTTGTACATCATCTGTTTTCAACATGATTTTGTTCCACACAGGTAGGCGGGAACCTCGTGAGGAAGGAACTGGGCTGGGGGCCTCCTGAATGGAGCCAGGGGCCAAACTGGGGATGAGAACCCAATTGGGGGGGTGGGCTACACAGGAAGCACACCTCAGTTCAGCATTTGGGTCCACATGGGCCAGGGTCAGGATTCGATCCTCAGTCTCCAAGGCTGCAAAGTAAGCATTTTTCCCACTGAGCCATCCCGGCTTCCCTGACAATCCTTAAAAGGAATAAGAAAGAGTCTTGAACTGGGATTCAAGAGACCTGGGTTTTAAGCCTGGCTCTCATTAGCAGTTCACTCTCTGAGACTATTTCATTGTCTGGCAGTTAGAAGATAGAGCTACATGACAACTTAGATCTTTTCTAAATGCCTTGCTCTTTGAACCTATATATGGATAAGATGACCATCTACTGCAGTATTAGAACAATGATCTCTTCTAAGCCATTTCAGTGAATTGCTATAGAATTTAAATTAGAGCCATAAAAACCAATAATCAAGTCACCAAACATATAAACTAGCTATCAGCAGTTGATTATTTCTATGCATGGGAAATAACTTGGATTTAAATATTTATGACTTTGCAGCCAGTTGAGGAATGTAGCCTTTCTGTCATGTATTGAATAAAAATAATCAATGGCAAATAATGCCTCCCAACAAGCACCAGGCAACTTGAATGTTGAATAGCCTAACTGCAGATGCAGCAGATTTTATTAAAATTCATCTTCTAACAGGAGACTTAAATTTATACATAATGAACAACCCACTCTTGCCTCTAGAACCACTCAAATTGTTGTGTCTACTCTCATATCTGTGGCATTGTCTCTATTTTAAATGCCCTATCAGCTTTCAAGGCCTAGTGCAAATGGACTGGGAAGTTTTTTGAATCCTCTCAGAAGAAGTGACACTTCCAGACTCTGAATTTATTCAATCAAGAATATTCATTGCACATTTATTGAGTACTTATTCTGTCATATTCCCTGGAGCTCAGAAGAGAGGAGACTACGTGTAAGTAAATATAAGGTGCAATAAGAACACCTTACTTACTGAGAGAAGAAGGTAATGTTCCCTGAATAAACTTGGGGACATGGTACAAGAGAAGGGTGCGAGGTGGGAGACAGGGAAAGTGGACGCCATTACTTTGCTCTTTAATTGCTGCATCTTTGGTAAATAAGACGCTGTCTCAGAAGCATGAACTGTAAGAGCGCATAATTAATAAGCCTACAGAGAAAGGTTAAGGATGATTTGTGTAAGCTGACATAAGCCAGTGCAAGTTTAATGAGGGGGTGGACATGATGAGATTAGTATTTTACAAGAGGACTCTCTGACAACTGCGTGGAAGACAGAACAGAGAAAGACTAGACAGAGAGAAAAGAAGAAGAGTTAGGCTGTTGAAGCGACAGAGATCAGACACCATGGTGGTGAATACAAAGGTGGTGGTAAGAAGTGAACCTGAGGGGAAAGATTTGAAACGGCAACATCCACTAACTATTGAACGCAGTGACTAAGCGAGAGGGAGGAGTCAATGACGACGTCCTGATTTCTGGCTTGGAAAATCAAGTGAATCGATTCATTCTTTGGGGGATTTCAGAGCACAGAGCAGATTCTGGGAATAGAATGAATTCAATTTGAGTGCACTACGTTTGTAGTGTCAATAAAGCTCTCAATGGAGATGTCCATTCAGCATTTAAATGTGTAAAATCAGAGGCTCAGGAAAGTGGTAGGAGCTGAAGACAGAGATTTTTTTTTTTTACACTTTTATAATGAAATATAACAGCATATAAAAATAAGTGTACAATGTTATAAAATGCTATAAATTAAACATCCATGTGACTACCACCTAGGTCAAGAAATAGAACATTTCCAGATTCCAGGAAGCCACCAGAATACTCCTAATCACAACCATGTCCCTCCCTTCTAATAGAACCACTATCTTGATTTTATGGTAATCACTTTCTTATTTTCCTTTTATTTTTAGCACCTAATTATGCATGCTTACCCACTCTAGTATAATTTTGCCTATTTTGACCTTTATCACATAGAATGATATGGGTACATTCATGTCTAGCAGCTTGTCTTCAACATATTTGCAAACCATATCCATGTTGCTTGCTATGGTTCATCTGTTTTCACTAGGATATAGTATTCACTTTGATTTATTGCTGGTGGATCTTTGAGTTGTCTTTAGCTATTATGAATAAAACTGTTTTAAGCACACTTACACTTATCACATGGTAGACAGTTCTGTTGAGTAAATAACTTGGAATGGAATTGCGAGGTCAAGAGATTGAATAGTACCCTCAACTTTAGTAGAAAATATCAAACTATGTTCTTAGTAACTATTACAGTTTACATAACCATCATCAGTAAATGAGAGTTCCGATTGCTACACAACCTTACCAACATGTGACAATGGGTACTTTTAATTTTAGCCATTCCGGTGGTTCTATAGGGGTACTGCATGTGACATTTCCCTGGTGATTAATAAAGTTGAACACCATTCCATCTAAATAAAATTAATGCTGCTTTAATTATTTAGAGATCCTCTTTTGTGGAACATCTGGTCCTGTATCTTACCTGTTTTTTATATTTTGTTTTGTTTTTTCCTCACTGGCTTTCTTATTGATTTATAGATTTTTATATTTTCTAGATAAGAGCTCTTTATTAGTTATATCTATTGCAAACATGTTTTCTCACTCTGAATTTTTTTTAACTCTTTAAATGGAGATTACTGATAAACATAAGTTTTATATTTTAATGTACTTTATCAAGTTTCTGCTTATAGCTAATTCTTTTTCTTAGTTTTTAAAAAAGTTATCTACCCCAAAGACATGAAGACACTCTTCTAAATTTTTCCTCAAGAAACTTGTTTTGGCTTTTATATTTAGTTCTCAAATTCACCTGGAATTGATTTTATATATGGTTGGTATCAAGTTCTTTGTTTTCCATAGAGATATCCATTTGTTGCTATACCATAAATCAAGTGCTCTCAAATGTGTGTGTGTGTGTGTGTCTGTTTATTGGGATGTCTATTCTATTACATTTGACTGTTTATCCTCTACTACCTTGCTATTTTAATTCTTGACTTTTAAGAAATATATTTATATTTAACACAGCAAGTTCTCCTTTTCAAGGATATATTGGCTATTTTGGGACCCTTAACTACTCCATATAAATAGAAAAGTTTTGCATACAGTTACACAAACCTTTGGGTTTTGATGGGACTCTCATTAAATCTATAGATATGTTTAGGAAGAATTGGTAGCTTTATTACATCGAGTCTTCTAATCTATGAACATGGAATATTATTCCTTTTACTTCAGTTTCCATTAATCTCTTCCAAGTTTTCTGTAAGGATGTCTTGCACATCTTTGATTACATTTATTTCTAGAAATATGTTTTCTAATTGTAAGTAGCAGGCTTTTAACTTTATTTTCCATGTGTTACTCTATGTGAAAAAAAAAACTAATTGCCTTTTATTTTATTGATCTTATCTCTAAGCTTACTTTTTTAATTTGACTAACTTATCTACATATCCTCTTTAGATTTGCTGAATACAAAATCATATCGGTAGCAAATAATGGGAGTTTCATTTCCTTATTTCTACTCTTAGGGTTTTATTTGTTCTTCTTGCCTCATGGCACTGGCTAAACCTCTGAGTTAAACAAAAGAGGTGAGAACAGGTATTCTTCTCACTCCCAACTCAAGTGGCAAATCTTTGTCATGAATACAGATACAAAAATCCCTAAAGTGTGAATAAACTGAACTCTGTGATATATCAGAAAGGGTAGTATAGCATGCTTAAATTGAATATTTCAGGAATGGAAGTTTTTGAGTGGGATCAGCCTTAAATATTTCTTTTTAATAGTATGCTTGTCAGATTTTGCCATTCAAGTTATGCTGGATTGATGAAATTAATAGGGAATGTTATTTCTCTTTCTTTTCTCAGGATTATTTTATATAAGATTTCTTCCTTAATCATTTTGGTAGAAATTGATGAAGAAGCCATATGAGTGCGGAGTTTTGTTGGCGGGAAAGTTTTTGTTTATGGAGATGTATCATTAACAGCTATAGACCATACACAAATTTTATCTTTATTGTATCTACCTCTTCATTATATCTACCCTTTGCTACTATGAAGGCTTACTTCCCCTACTACTGAATAATCTTCTTGAAGGCCAGAACTTTTTCTTCTACTCACTTGCAACTCCAGTAACCATCTTAGAACCTTATGCATTGCACATGCACAATGAATCTAATTGAAATAACTTCATTATTCATCTGGGAGTCATTCTGCATACTCAATCCCAATATAATATGTGTGTATTTTTGTTTTATGGTCTTTATTTATCTCATTGATGTCTACAGAAAAGGTTAGTATAGTCTCTAAGGACTAATGAGAGCCACAGGAATTTATGAGCATTTTAGTACATGGCCATCAGCAATCTGGGTGTAGAGTGAGAGGCAAAAAAAGAGGAAGCCTGAGGATCTGTCTGGAGGTGCTTCCAATCTGGTAGAGGAGACAAAAATGCACCTGCCAGCCTAGAAAAACGAAACCTTTTCCTTTCTAGTTCTTGAAAAACACAGACTTTAGATCACATTATTGCTTTCAAGGGTTGCACTGAGTAGACATAGCTCTTCAACAAGTACTCCTTTGAGAAATCTCAGGATGATGCCATCCCCTCAATAATTTAAGGGTTCTATTATGTGGTAACTTATACTTTACTACTGGGCTTAAAATTTTATATTGCATTCTTTAAGAGCCTGGCAATGCGCTGCAAAACAGGCCATGTGAAATACCTTGGAAATACTTTCATCATAGCAGTGTCACTCTCATTCCCTGGGAGGAGGGGGGGCGCAATAGGGTTGTCTTGGCAAGTACAGGTCTCAGGAAGCCTGAGGGTAATATGGGGCTTCTCACATCATCACTCTCTGTGCTCATATCTGGAGGATAGGATCACAGAGCAGGCCCAGAAGAGCATAACTAACCCATCAGAAAAGCATCACTATTCCTGGTGGAGCATAGGGGGTGAATCCAGAGCTGAGAGTCAATAAGCAAAAAAAAAGATTAAATTCAGGGGGTGCTGGGATAGCTCAGTGGTTGAGCGTTTGCATCACAATTCTGAGGTCCAGGGTTTGAATTCCAGCCCAGGCTGTGCAAACACCATATACTGAATTGTGGCACAATTGATTACCACCAACATGGCTTAGTGGCGAAGGTTCTCACCTCCTGTTAGGGAGGCCCCTGGTTCGGTTCCCACCCCATGCAGCCCCACATCCACCTGTGTGGAATGAAACCATGTCACAAATAATGATGTACAACTATGGAGACTGCTCTGGGCCCTCCCCACGTCTCTCTTTCTCTCTCCCTCTCTCTTACCTTCTCTCAAACAATAAAATATATCTTAAAAAAAAAAAAAGAATGATTACATGCATAAAACAAGGAGTAACAGATCAAAACACAATGCAGAGTGGGAATCAAACAAATACTAGAGGTCACTGGTTTGCATTCCTAACTATTACTGGCATTCTGAGTGTGAGCCAAATTTGTTTAAAGAGTCTAATAAAATAATTGCTTTTAGAAGGGGCAGTATAATTTCCGGAGTGAAAGAGACCAGGTTTTGTTCCTACCTTGGCTCCTTCCTTACTAGCTGTGTGTTCTCGTGAAAAAGGCAAAAATAAAAAATAAAAAAACATATGATCTTTCTAAGTTTCAGGTTCTTCATCTGTAAAACTACAAATAGCTACATTACATGGCTGTATCCACAGTCAATGAGATAGTGCAGGTGAAATTTCCTACCACGATGTTGGGCATATGAAAGGTAGAAGTGCCATTTCCACATCACGGTTTAATTTAATTAAGTGAATGTTAGAAGTTATGGTAAGTAAACCTTGACTTCTAAGTGTTAAGAACCGAACACAATAAAAGTCCTTTGCTTAGGAATGTCACAGCCCAGTGTGAGCATCTGTGGTTGGGCAGGTTCCCACAGTGTAACCCAGGCCCTCGGGCTTCTGTCTCTTACAAAGCCCCCTTCCATGGGTTATCAGTGTCCACTCCATTCAGTCAATGACAGCAAAGGGAGACAATGAAGAAGGCACACTCACTTCTTATAAGTTTTGACCCGGAAGAGACCCATCAGTGGTGTCTTTCACCCTGGGATAAGAAAACTGTTCTTATTCAAGGGTTCTGGCAAAGCTTCTTATCTTCCTCTGTGTAGATTCATTATCCTCATTACCCTGAAATGTGAGCAAATCTGCTCTGGGAAATAGAGGAAGTTGTTTCCCTTTATCATCCCAAATTTGGTACAAAAGGAGTCACTGGTGTTCCAGGGCCATTAGCATACATAAATACTCTTGAAAAGGTAGTCAGAAGCAATCTCGCCATTAATACCTGATTGTGTAGAAACCTGAGGGATTCAAGGAGACTCGTTTCCCACCACTTATAGTGCCTATTTCTGTAGACAAGGGAACAGAGATGTAAAGAACTCACTGCCCTCCAGGAGGTCATCTGATGACAAGCAATGAATGGAGAAACTGGAGGGACAGCCTGGGTCTCCTTGGTCTCAAGGCTGTATTCCTTGTGATGAGCAGTGGCATTTGAGGTCAACGACCAATTGAGAAAGCTGATGCTCCAATAGGGTGCCTTCTCTGAGACCACTGAGCTACAAAACAATAGAACAAGGCTTAAACCCAGGTCTACTAAATCCTCAGATGATGGATGATGCAATCCCAAAGGGTTGAAACCTAAACTCAAGTAATAATAGTACAGGTGAGGAAACAGCCTAAGTGCAAATCCCATTCTCCCACTGCTAACAGATATTTGAATCTTGGTCACTTCCTTATCTTTTCTGAGACTCACATCCCTTCTCTGCTAAGTGGACAAAGAGACCTTCCTTGTGAGGTAATGGTGAAAACGAAAGTGAAATTACCTACTGCAAAGAGGGAAACACAGCACCTAGTGCTAGGCAGACCCAAAGCATTGAGGAGAACAGTGCCACCCATGGGGTGCTTAGCTGCTGAGCTGTAATTTCCTATCTGTGTGACTCTGAGAGATTTACTTAGCATCTTGATGCAGTTATTTGAGCAGATGTACAATTGGAATAATAAATAGCATCTATATCCTAGCGTTGTTGGGAGGATTAAATAAGATAATACCTATAAAATGTAGTAAGGACTCAAAAAGTGCTAGCTCCCATTACTGTAATACATATATGGTGTAATTGTTCTATCACATAACAATTACAATCATTATAGTCATGCCATCAATTCCACTGATTTAAGGAGATCTCTCTGTTCAGGAACCCCCCCACCTCACCCCCAAGGGCCTCATCTGGGGGTAGGGGTACATAGCATGTGGCTACAATGGTCTCCCACTCCACTTCAGTTAGAGCAGTTCAGTTTTTAATCTTTATTATCCATCATCTATCCATAGATGGGTTTCTTCTAACAAGGGTTTCTGTGTTAAAAGTAAATAGAGACCATGTCTCTCTGTCTTTGCTGCAACTGACTATACTAGAGCTTACGTATATGTCACTCCCATCTCTCTGGGCTTCAGTTCCCAATCTGTAAAAAGGTGGGAGGACAGGATGGGATGGAGGACATCGATAACTCTAACTGCTTTCCCCTGCTCACTTTCTATGACACTAACATTAGACCTTCTTTGTATCAATACCTCTTTCACCTGTTCTTAGCGACTTTCACTGCAGTGTGAGTGGAGGTTAGGGAGCCAGTGGGCCGGTGGGTCTGGAGGGAACCAAGTACAAGGGCATAAGGAACCTATGGGTCAGCTTAGCTGTGCAGGCTCTGTCCTCCAGTGAGTGACTACCAGTTCTGGGTGCTTTAGACAAGTAGATGAAAAATAGAAAGACTGACTCTGGATATAGATCAATCAATGGTTTCCAACCTACTGATTGATACTAGAATATCCTGATCTCCAGCAGTCAGTCCTCTCTATTTCTTGATTAATTCCTATTGCAGTGGGGCTGATAGTGTTTGGTTGGTTACATATTGTTAATGCAAGTAAGCCAAGAATATATTACAATAGCAATAGCAATATTATACATATGTCTATCAATCTAATATTTTCCCTATGCAGTTTTTAAATGCAGGAGTCCAGTTCCAGAGGTGTTAAATGACTTGCCAAAGAGTTTTTATCTCTGAAGTGGCAAGGGTATAAGTGGAACCCACGTTTTCATGTATCTAGTCAAAATTTCTTCTCACTCATCCTAGTTAATCATGTAGTGATTAAAATATAACAGTCACATGAGGATATGTGGATGAAAATAGACCACTGAGGGTATGGGATGTCCTCTTGAGATATCAGGATCTTTCTGGAAAATATTGCTAAGCATATTTAATGATGATCAGCAACTAGAGTCAATATTCATTTGAACCACAAAAAAAAAAGAAAAAAGAAAAGAAAGGAAGGAAGGAAGGAAGGAAAGAAGGAAGGACGAAAGGAAGGAAGGAAGAAAAAGAAAAGAAAAATAGATTATCTGAGCCGGGCCTCAGCTTAGTATTCCAAAAATATCTACACAATTCAGATATAGTTTTGGAGAACTCTGATGTTAAGAGACTATTAACAAGTCACAGATATAACTTCAACACTATACGTGATAATAATGATTCACACTTGACTATTTTAATCATAGAAATATCATAGAATTTTAAACTAAAAAAGATCTTTGAATGATTTATAAGCTACGCAGAAAAATGAACAGCTAATGGAATAAACTGAAAGAGCTCAAGAGTAGCAAGCAAAACTTTCTATTCGGTAAAGGAAACAAGTTGCTATGTCATTAAGTGGAGTTTACAGATGTGTGTGGCTATGTCAAGAAGCCAGCCTAGCAATCACATTCCAGGAATCAATAGAATCTGCATTGAGCCATGGCAGTTTTCTGAACAGAAAGAAGTTCAAAACATTGCTTGACAGCTTTGTCTTACATCATGGCTCAGGAGAGCTGAGGGCTTGCAGACAGCTAAATTAATTATATTATATTTGCAAAGGATATGAAGAATCCAGGGAGGCATGGAGTCTGGTGTCTCTTGGAGAAGACCTGAGCAACTGGCCTAGAAGAATAAATATATACCCCTCCTACCTGAAGACTCAGCCAAAGGCAAACATCTTCATTTGGCAGGGTCTGTGACTTTGAATGTGGTATTTTTAGATGCCTGCCATGGCTCCTCTGTTTAACAGCTCACAAGCGTCCATGAGCACTGATATACATTTGAAAGTGCTTTGTAAACTGAAAAGTGGGTGACAGTGAGTAGTAATCACTCATTAATTAGATCACTTCTGTAACTTTTGAGATTATGTGCATGATTGTCTTAAAAATGAGTTATTTTTTGCTCCTTTGTCAAAAATTATCTGTCTAGGTATATATTTGTGGGTTTATTTCTGGGTTTTCAGTTCTATTCCATTGGTCTGTATGTCTATTTTTCTGCCAGTACCAAGCTGTTTTGATTATTGATGCTTTGTAGTATAGATTGAAATCAGGAAGCATGATGCCTCCAGCCTTATTCTTTTTATTTTGTAGAATTGCTTTGGCGATTCAGGGTCTTTTGTGGGAAGCTAGGTAGAAGAGTAGGGGGCAGATAGGAAGGAAGCATCAAATATATGGTGATGGAAAGAGAGCTGACTCTGAGTGGTGAGCACATAATGCACTGCATAGACAATGTCATGTAGAGTTGTACACCTGGAACCTATGTAATTGTTACCAACCAATGTCACCCCAATAAATGTAACAATAAAAAAATAATAAGTTAGATATCATTGTCTGTCTCTGTCTTCTGAGAATTTTGTTTTTTGTTCTATTATAAAGACCATGTTTACACCTTTTGTTACACATTTTTCTTCAATGGGCTGGCAAGTAATTTTAAACAATAAAAAGGGAATTTCACATTTTTTTACTTACTATGTTTCTGGGATTATCAAATGTTTTCTTCCCTAATCATCATGGTAGCCATGCAGACGTAGAGAAAAAGGAAAAGGCATGTCCATGGTCAACACAATGAGTTTGGACTCGACCCACAACTTCTCCCTCCACACTGTTCACTGTTAGACCCTGGGACAGGGACCTTTGAGGAAGTGCTCACTATGTACCAGGCATTGCCGTGTGTTTTATACCAAGTACCTCAATCACTAACTTCATGGTACAATTAAGGACGCCGGGGGTCAGAGAGGTTAAGCACCTGGTGTTACAGCTCACACATAGCAATGCTGCAAGCGAAAGCCTCACGGGTCCGGTTCCAACGCTGTTGATCTGTGTCCACACTGTGCCTCCTACCTGGTCCATATAGTTAGGAACCCCAAATTAAAGACGGCATTTGTACTTCAGGGCACCTTGATTGGGTATGTATTTTGTCTTTTTAATGTTTGAAGTAGTCATTTTAGTTTTGGATTTTAACAGGACAATAACAGGATTTGATGAAAATGACTACGATTTCACTATGGGAAGACTCACATGTAGATTACTAAGTATGACCTGAAAATAAGAGTTCATAAGAAACTATAAAAATGTATTCATATAACTATGTGATATTAGCTGAAAATCCTTTCTCACGGTGTCTGTCTGACTTATTTTCTCCAGCTGTGGCTGTGGGTGTTGATGGAATATCTTCTTGTGTTAAAGCCCTGGACTCAAATGTCCTCTGTGACTTCATCAGCAATTGCACTAGGTGTGTCTCTCCCTCTCCTTGAGCTTAGACTAGCCAATTAAATGGGTACTTTGCTACTAAACTGCCTTGTTTTATTGATCACCATGGCTTTGTCTTCCTAACATCCTTTTGCACCTTTTTTCCTTTAGAAAGCTATTCCTTTCTGTTCAAGTATGTCTGCAAAATCTAAAAATACGTTTTGCCTTATAGCAGAGAGCAGGGGGTGGAGAGATTTGGGGGAGGCAGTACTTGTGAACCCATCTCTGTCTCCATGGTCCTTACAGCCAGAGGGTGGGAACAGGAAATGAAATATGCAACCAATTTACATCGTATATTAAATGCCATTCCTGTTGACTCCCAAGTCTGGTGACAACTTCCTATCTCAAGTACCTGTCTCTTCTGGCCTCTTCACTGAGGACATTGCCCTGTAGCTGAAACAGCACCCAGCCCTTGTGCAGGGTCACCCTGAAGTGCTAGGGATTTAACGTGCAGTCACTGTAGAAAATGCTTCCATTTCTGCATCCTCAGATAATTTTGAGGTATATTCTACTGCTCGTTCAGGAAATCTCTAGCAGGATTTAACCACAGTTGCCCACAGGGTATCCAGCTCCTACGAGTGTACCCAGCTGACTTACCCCCTCCTTTGCCTCACTTCCCTCACCCTCTCCCTGATGTTTTAAGAGCTCCAGGATGGGGGCTGGTTTATGAGACCAACTACAGTCCCAATTTGCTCCCACAGTGACACACCCACCCTCCTGCGCTGATCACTTTAGATTCCTCTTATCCTCAGCTGGCACTGGTGCTGATCTGGGTGGTTTGAAGGGTGACGTATTTGTACTCTTGGCCCTTATTTACATGGAGAGAAAAAGAAATTGTCATGATCCTCAAAGAGAAATCATCAGGGGAACAATACATCGCAAAACAGGGTTTTCTGCATAAGAGAGAACTCCAATCACTATTTCCATCAAATTATTCATCATCTAGTATTATGGCTAAAGACATATTCCCAAGGACTGCATTGGGTCTTTAATTCCCCCTCAGAGGGTTATGGGAGAAAGCTGTGCCTTTCCCAAAGAAACAATAAACCATTAACTAATAGCATGCTTATAGTAGGAGCCTGACAAATTCTTGTTAATAATAGCATTTTAACATGCAACAATATGCCCTAGAACTCTGTCCACAGAGAGCCACATCAGTGTCATTTGTTTCTCTTCAGCTGCCCATCCACACTTTTATTTTATTGTTTACACAAACCATTGTACATCACCTTGTGATAATCATTGCTCACATAAAATCTAAAATTAGGTTTCACAAGGAGAGATAGTAGGCATAAGCACAACAGCGACAATGTATATAACTGATGAAATGAGCATGAAATATGCCAACTTAAGCATTTGCCTAATTTCACATTTACATATTAAAGATTCTGCTTCAATAGACATGGTACTTTTGTGCTTAGTCGGGATAAAGAAAATGAAAAGAAGCCACAAGGTGCATACATGTCTCTTCTTGATAAGCATTTTCTTTTTCTTTGCAACTTTGTCTATATTTTCTCCAAAAAGGAAGAGAAAAAAAATCTGCCTTATATTTCTAATTAACACTACCAAGGTAGGATGATATTAAATATGCACATCACAAAGTTAGAACTAGTATTGCCATTTACATTGTATTCACTCAATCTGAACAATATATTTCCAACAGTTTAAATGCTTTATGTTTATACTCTCTCCTGCCTAGTTTTAACGTGTAAGATAAACAAGAAAATTCATCAACATAATGCTTAAGTCAAAGTTGCTCTTAACTTGGGGATTAAAACAGTGTTAATTCCTACTAAAAAAAATAAAAAAAACAAAACAAAAACTAAGAAATGATTCTGACGTATAGGCAATGTTCATGAAGAGACTATTAGAGCAAAACATCACTAAGATTTAGAGTCAAGAAACAATAATTCTAACCCCATCTCTACCCATGTAAGAACAGACGAAGCTCTCAGGAAGCCTCGGGCCTCTCCCTCAAACACTACATTCTAGACAGTCAAGGAACTTAAATACAACGTGAGAACCAAGTATTGGATGTCCACCCAGAGACAGATGGGAAACCCTAAAGAGCAGAAAACGCATTCCCTGAGGGCCTAGAACACCCAAATATGCCTTGGCCCAGGCATCCTCTCCATGATGCAGGTTTATCCCAGGATAAACCAAACTACCAGTGTTTATTAAGGGTCAGGCTGTGCTGAAATCTCAGCACAGACTGTGTTGCAGGTGAAACCAGGACACAAAGTGCCCGAAAGGACCGTGGGAGCCTAAGGGCCATGCTCCTGTTTCAGACAAATTCAGATCACCAGGAAGTCAGCATTTCCTGCAAAAGAGAAGAGTTTTGCAAACTATGAAAGGAGCTGAGGACTTGGTCTTTGTTTTATTTGAAGTGAAATCCAGGTAGATAAACAGGATCCCAAAGGAAATTTTGCCTTCCTGAGCTGACTGACAGCAAAAGACATTTGTCATAGCCCAGACTTACTTAGAAACCCCATGAATCCATAATCTGTTTGAAGAAAGTGCTCTGAATTAAAATACTTTTTAAAATGACAGATGTTCCAGAATGCTCCCTGCTTGTGAAGACGGTATGTGAGGTGAGGCCTATGGGACACCCAGGGCCCACAGAGGCACGTGCTTAGCCTGTTCATAGCAGCGCGTCCGCCCACAAAGACAGAGAACATGGCCATCTTCCCTCTGCCTCATTCCCAACACGTAATTGCTCCCTAAATCACCTCTCCAGAATTCATTCCTCTGTCTTCACTCCCCTCTCTACAGTGGCGGTTCCTGCCAGGCCCGGTCTGGCCTTTTGCTCCATTCCTCACACGGTCTTCCTGCTGGTTGCGTTTCCCTCTGCTCACGAATCTGCATGGCCTTCTCTTGCCTATGACATCAAAGCTCAACTGCTCCTCAAAGGCTTCCACAGTCTGCCCTGCCTTGCTGCTGGCTACTCCTTTACTCAAAGCATTGTATAATTAAAAATTATCCAACTAGCTTGTTGTTGTTTTTTTGTCTCCAAACGCCATCTCTGGACATCCCCCACCCCCGCAAGTTTTCTCTAGCAGGACTGATGTGAGCCTCCCCAAGAGCTATGTCAGGAAAACGTACTGAAGAATAAGATTCAGGGGCTGAGCGTGGCCAGATGAACTATTTTCCCTGAGCAGCCAGTGTAAAAGAGGTAGAGAAAGGGTCTGCCAGGTGAGCATGTGAGTGATCGAGAGGACAGTTCACTCTTAAAATCAAAGCCCAATACATGTAGCTGGGTGTGAGGTCAAAGCAGAAGTAAAGACCTCCGTGAGAAAACCAGCCATCAGGTCAGAGGCCTGGAAAATGAGGAAAGATTTGGAAGTAGAATGTGGGAACAGTCAAAGGGACTGGTTCTGAATGGAGCAAGAGTCCCATGAAGGGGAGGAGCTTGCTCGTCTCTGCACGTTCCACACTTCCCTCCCCATGTGTCTGTGCTTGGACAGCATGCTCTCCCCAGACTCCCTTTTTGACCCATTCAAATCTTACCTGCTCCCTTAAGACCCATCACACACCTCCCCTTGGGGAGGCCTTTTCTTAGCCTCCTAAACAGGGGCACATCCATTGCCCTTCAGATTCCGAGGTCATATGTTGGTGTCCTTCTCATGGCTCAATTTGATAACCTGTTTGATAGAGATTTATGTAAGCTTGAACATCCGGTGGGTAAGAACAGTGGCTTCCGGTTTTGCATCTACACAGCCTCTACCTAGCACTTCACATACTTCCTTCATTTACCACTCAGATTGATTGGCACAGCCCCTCAGAGGAGGCAGTAGGTTTTGCTAATGTTTTCCATAAGTGCCCTGAACGAAAACATTTGCCTGAACCAACTGACTCGGCACATCTTTGAGCACAAAAATCCAAGCTGGGAGTCTCCGAACGTGAGGTGGGAGTCTGTGGAAGCACACGAATGAAAAGAATCCCTTGACACCAGAACAAGTCCTCATAACTGATGCACAGAACAGACTCCAATGGGCTGCTGACAACCCGAGAAAGAGCCCAGACTCCCCCAGTCTTACCTCCCACGGAGCTTTGAGAAACAGATGCACTGGCCTGGGAGGCAAAGCCTTTCCAGATGTAGTCTCCAAGCCTGTCAGAGGCTGAGCAGTGGGGTATGTACATGTGAGGTTAGAAATGCAATTCTCCCCACTGCTCAATGCGCGAATCTGACGATGCTACGTAGCCCTTCAGAAGTTCCGAATCTGTACATGAAATCATGGAGATCAGCTCACAGGCTGGGCTGTAAGGAGAACGCGTGTGTGGAATCCCCTGGACAAAGGAGCTGGCCAATAAATTCACATCATTTCACTAAGGAAACCGTGCACTACCATTACAGGAATCATTTAAAATTCTAAGATGTTAACATAGTAATATATGTATGTATGTGTGAGTGAGTATATGGGCTCTGAATAAACTAAAACCATCCAGAATATGTGCTTTGAACAAATGAACTACCTTAAGTAATGTTCTTGAAATATAATAGTTCACAAACTCTTAATGTAGTCTTCCAAAGAACGTATAGACTTTTTCCTTAGAAGACATTCTGTTTGCAAATGCTAATCCTTATCTTGTCTGAATTGTTTCTCCTCATTTCTGGGGACTCTGAGAAGTAAAATTTATCCTTTATTCATAGTTCCTGAGGATTTTGTTCTCTAGAGGTTCATTTTACAAAAGAGATAATGACAGATTTTTAGCCAAGGAAGTGGAATGCATCATGATGTAAGACACAAATTTCCATATCTTCCAAACAGCAAAAAACCCTATCTCAATACCAGCAAATGGCCTTAGGAAAAAAAAAATAATAATAATAATGCTTAGCATGCAGCATATTCCACAGTTTTTAACTTTTTTTTATTAGCAATTCTAAGCACTTTTTACTGATAAGGGTGTTGCCTATATATTATCCATAAGAACTTGACAATTATTTGACTGAATGCCATGAAGTTAAAACTTAACAATACTTTGTAATTGAGTTCCTTTGGAATAGCAAGCACTAAAATCAGAATGTAAAATGCCTTAAACTTCAGCTTCAAAAATACCCATTTATATATGAAAGATCATTAGCAGCACACCTTTTTTTAGAGTGAAAAAATTAGTTACTAATTTCTGTCAAAATTCACACCTTTTTTCTTAAGCAATTTGAAGGGAAAAAGAATGATTCCGAAGTAGCTATTTTAGTGTAAATATGCGACCTCTAAATTTTTTGTCAATTCCTCATGGTTACTGGAAAAGAGAATCAAAAAAAAGCGATACTGCTTAGTAGACAGAGTACAGGGTGGGTGTGTAGAGCAGTTGGCTTCTGTCCCATACCCAGACAAACCTAACAGAAAAAATACTTCCCACCAAAATGATATCACAGAAATAAAATGTAGAGACAAAAAAGAAACCATTGAGATAAAAGATCTTGAGACTGTTTGATGTTTTCCCCTAAAATTAAAACAAATTGAATTAACATGCAGTGCATTTTAATTTCTCATATTTCCCTCCATGTATAGGTACCTGGTTCTGACACAGAAATGTCCTTCAGTGAATGTTGGTAGGAAGGGTGGGTCCCCTGGTTTGAAGGAAGGGAATGAACATTTATTAAAGACATTCACTGAATGCAGGCATTTTGTCCGACTCTTTGCTGCAGGATCTTACTCAATCCTCCAAACTACCTGTGAAATGTGTGCTGTCATTCATGTAAGAAAGAAAACAACCAGGAAAAAGCTGAGGGCGTGGACCCAGCGTTTACCTAGTCAGTAGCAGGCCCATGTAATGTGAGGCAGAAGTCCCTGCTTCCAAAGCTCATGCCTGCCCCCTCACTCTGTGGACAAGATGATTCTGCCCCAGAATCCAGTTCTGCAAGAAGGCCTCAGACCACCCCAGAGTGCCTCTCCAGCTGAGAGATCCTGAGCTTCACTTGCTTTTACCTCCTCCAGAGTCTACAATTTTCTGTAATTCTCAAAGAGGCCAGAGGCAGCTGCGGTGTCATATAAAAAGCTCTGCATTCAAAATCAAGTAATAGAGATTCAAATGCCTGCCCAGACAATTATTTTCTGGTCAACATCACTTCCCCGCCATTTCTTTCTCCCTTGGTTGTCTCTTATGTAAAATGGGACTGATAACGTCCCCCATCCCCAACCTCAGCCCAGTGCCCCCCAGGGTCCTTGTGAGGTGGACTGATCAGTGTGCTAGACTTGCCTGGCGTGCCACACAGACCCAGCAGATATCCGATTAAAACATTCCTACAGACAACAAACTCAGAATTGGTAGTGGGTCCTCGTGCACCAGTCAATGCCTTTGCCATACATAAGTAGTCCCTGTTTTCCACAACAAAGCCTTCTGCACTTAGAATGGTCACATGGAGACTCAGAAGAACCAGGAGAGAGAGAGGGTGGACCAGAGGCAGCCATTGTCACATCATTCGCCCAGAGGGAGTCACAGACTTTGCATCTCCTCTAAAATAAATAAAATAGTTCAAGGTCACAGCAGGAAAATGTTATAACCTAGGGCTTGAGCATAAACAGAATTAGGCCCTGCAAGTGTGATGAAGCAGGTTGTCACAGTGGAAACAGATAAAGACCATGCAGGGGACGCCTGAGTTCTCCCTGCTCAGCGCCTATATTACTAATTTTTATCTCTTCTGTGCCTTAAACTCAGTTTCCTCTTCTACACAATGAAGTGCTCAGACTATTCTGTCTTTAGAGTTATTTTACTTATGTCGACTTCTTTGAATCCTATTTAACTTAGTTTTAATTAGGACATTCCGCTTACTTTAGCAAATTTCTTTTCAGTGAATACTGATTTGACAATACGATCTCTTTCCTCCTTTACTTTATGTATGTCATAAACTATGTTATGGCTGACATCAAACCACTGTTTGCATTTCTGGGATAAAACCTGCTTGCTGTAGCGCATTTTTGCTTAGTCTATTTGAGTTCTAGTTATTTCACTGTATTTAGACTTGTTTTATTCCTATCACAGCTCTAACATTCCCCCCTGCCTCACCCCACCCTCTTTTTTTGTTGTTTTTTTTTCCTTCCTCATCAGGATTAAGACCGTGGTCACTTCTTTAAATGAACTGAAGAGATCTTTTAATGAGGCCTGGGATAATTTAATTAACATTAAGATCATCTGTCCTCTAAAGGTTAGATAAAAACAGCTGGGAAACCATCTGCTCCTAATGTTTTCATCCTTAATTGTTTATCATTAATTGTCTTTTCAGGTTTTTTGCAATAGTTGGATTCTTCAAGTTTTCTGCTCCTTGGCTTAATTTTGGTATTTTGAATTTTGTAAGAAAATAAAGCTGCACGTATAAGTGAACATTTGCATAGAATCATCCCTCATACTCTCTTCCATTTATGTGTCTATCACCTTTTCATCTCTAATTTTAAGTAATTTCATTCTTCCTCTTCTCTCATCAAATTTCTGAGGCCTTTATCCATTAAGAAAACTGCTTTTGGATTAGCACATCCATTCTGCCATTGTTTGATAGCATTTATTCTAACTTTTATCTTTAATATTTTCTTCCTCCTAGTTTCTTCTGTGCTAGTTTCTAATTGTTCAGATAGGCAATCGTTTCTTGTATTTGAGTCTTTTTCTTGCAAGGCAAATATGTTTGAGGCTATACCCTTCCCTTTGAGTTCAGCTTTAGCCATGACTCGTCATTCCGGCAGGAAATGGGTGCCATTATTCTCCATGTGTGCTCACCAGAGTCACTGTCCACCTTTCTCTGTTCTGCCCCAAGATCCCAGAACCCACCCTCACGGACTGTATCACCCAGGTTCTCTTCCTGGATAGATTGCAGGTGGGTGTGGCCAATGAAAGGCAATGACAGGAAATCAGAGGAGGAAGAAAGAGCAGTTCTGCTCTGCTCCCTCTCTGTCCCCTCCTAGCAGCTCTTACAGTGGCAGCAACGACACTCCTCCCAGACAGAGTTCCCCAGAGCATCAGCTCACACTGGAATCCTCTCGCATGATTTCCTCACTTCGTCTCTTCAAGTCTAGGGGTGAGAACAGCTTGCCCTTATTGCTAGTCTCTGAGTGCCCCAACCTTCCTTGATTGTCTTAACTTTCCTAAAAGCTTTTTTTTTTTTTAATCACATTAAAATATCTACAGTTGAACCATCAGAATGAAGCACTGAAACTCTACCTAGTACAAGGTATTCATTGTTCTCTGAATAGTATATTAATTAAAATTCTTTTTTCTTTTATTCATATCCAGATATTACTTAGAGAATTTCTTAGTTTTTAATAATTAAGTCTAAACTTTTGAAAATGAAAAGATATTGTTGCTTTTTAAAAATAAACTTTAGAAAGGTAGACTCCAAAAATACGTAGCTCTCATACATGTCTAATTAGTAAACTACTAGAGGATGTGTTCCATCAGGATGAGAAGGTAAACCAAGACAGAAGAACATAAGGGACCCAGAAAACAGAGGACCCAACAGGCAGGAGAAAAGAGACTTTCCTGATCACTGGAAGAAAGCCCTCAGATGCCAGTGACATGATCCAGAAATGGCCACCAGAAGGATGTTTCTAACAAATTGTGAAGGTTTGGAACTGACATCTTCTATGTTTGACTACATTGAGAAACGATTTACAGTTATTTTAAAGAGTTTAGGAAAAACCAATGACAAATACCTAGATAACTAAGTAAATGGAAGACCTAAGAAAAAGGGAAAAAAATAATGTTTATATGGCCAAACTAATGTAAATACTGAATATTAATTTAACCCAAAATTGGCATGTGGCCATTTTCGGAGGGAGGACGGATGGAAGGAGTAGGCGTGAAGAGGAACTGTAAGGACAGCAGATCATTAGTTCCACAATCGAATGTCCACTCACGATATGTAAATTGCATAGGAAGCGTATTATCCAGGAATTGGGGGTAAATATGAAGACCAGCTCACAGTATGAAAGTTAGCTCTGAGGGGCAGGATTGAGGAGGGTAGATGACATGGGAAAATGTGGTATTTTATTATTGTGATTGCTATAAACTTTAACTGAACCTATTTGACTTTTTAAACCTTGTAAATGTATGACTTTGATAAGAAGTTAAATGTCTTAAAATCAAAACATAAGTAAGCTAAGGCATTCAGGTTTTCCTCACCGGGCAAAAAACAACAGAATTATTCTGGGACAAGTGAAGCCACTACCACCATCGTACGAGTTACATGAGTCAGCTAAGGTGTGCACATCAGAGCAATCCATCGATTCGGGGTTTCCTGGGAGGCTTTTAAGACTCGTGGAGAAAGAGTGTCACCTATAACTGCTCCTCAACAATATTAAAGACCTGCTTAATATTTATAATGTCAAGGTTCATTATATTCTAAATACAAAACTAGTATATGTATCATTGAATAGGTTTTGAATTTGATAACTTATTGCTTGACACTTAAGAGCAGTTTTATCGTTTTTCACAGCGTTTAAGCTTTTCCCTTAGTCATCCCCACTCCTCTCCCCCCCCCCCACGTAACAAATCCTCTTTTCGTGTTAAGGGGGATGGTTCCACAGCACATACCGGGAAGCCCCTGCGAAGCACAACAAACCAATTAGCTGCTACGGACAACGCTGCAAAGTTCTCTTTCCATGGGTTATGACTTTTGTTTAGTTTTTTAATAATAGCTCCACAAAACAGGGAGAGCTGACAGAATGTCAGGACTGTGGCTTTTGAAGCTTGTTTCTAGACTTCACAGCACCTCATTGAAGGTCCAAGAGACAGGGAACCCCCAGACCCACAAACTGTTTCAATGGAAGTCTACAGACCTTTCATAAGGTGAAGTCGACACTTTTAAACCCCTGGAGTCAGCAACTACGGTTCATTTACCAAGGTGAGTCTATTGAGAACGTATAACCTTTTTAATATAAATGTTCTATTTCTTGTAAAAATTTACATCAAATGTGAAACCAAAGGAAGGCCCTTGAGTGGAGAGTTCCAAGTCCTGCACTGAGGACCCTAGAGTTACAGGAAAATGTATCAGGGGTCTCTGCCCATCAGCAGGGACCAGTGATGGGACTACATGACTTCAAAGTCCCCAAGACAGCACAGTTCCTCTTTTATCAATCATTGTACTCATAGAGGGAAAAAATGAAGGCCTCCAGAAAAGAGGAGGAACCTCATCGAATACCCCACAAATTGAGTTTGGCAAAGCTGTAACCAAACCCAGTCTTCAGAGTCCCAGTTCCCTTTCTTGGCCACCGTCTTCTCCTGACCTTCTTATTTCCGGTGCTTTCTACTTAAAGAAACTAAAAATGGATCCCTTCCTACAGAGCTATGGAGACATTACTACTCTGCATCTTCCCGAAGGAAAGAAGTCTGATAAATTATTTAAATAGCCACTTTTCTTGGCTACAATGTACACTATGTTTTTCTCTACGTAAAATGGGAAAACACTTATTTTACTGAGTCCTTTATATGCACCGTTTTTCTCCTTAAAAGCTTCCCTTCTCCTATATCCATTGCTGTGGAAGCCTCTGGAAACATTACCATGAAATATTGATTGCTCCCTCTCTCATCTCCACCCTATTCCTGTTCTAACGGTCCTGCAGCTCCAGAATGACTTTTGTTGAAGAAGCACTAACTCACAAATTTGTTCCTACATTTTTTTAAAGATAAAATATTATACTGACCTTGGACAGTGTACTAGCATTTCAGTACGCCAGGTCCTCTTGGGGACATCGCCTATGGGGGAGTTACAGTTCATTTAAAGAACCTTGAATTACTGGCTTCAGACTGGATCTTTCACGTCCCAAGAGATGAAAGTAGTTAAAAACATAGCAGTGGTTCAAAAGCAGTTTGATCTTTGGGAGTAAAGAGGAATCATTTGAGGTTCCATTGTAAGGGGTGCAAATTCAGCTCTGGGAAAAGATTAGGGGTTCTGTGCCCCTCATAGCACATCCCTGAGCTTCACATTGGACACTTTCCTGCCTGTACTAGATTAAGTTGGGGAGCAATGTTGTGGAAGGTTCCAGATTTCTTTTCAAAGGTCTCATATCACTGTTGATCTGAAGATGTATGTTTTCTGGATTTAGAGTCAGAAGAGCCTAGACTCAAAGGCTATTCCATAGCCCACTGACTCCTTGACAACTTAATTAACTTTTGCTCAGTTTTTCCTTTTGTGAACTTTTGATAGAGATCACCTTTTTACTGGTGGTGTGAGAATTCAAGCAGATAATTCACATGAAATGCCAACATATGCCTGCAGAGCCTTAAGAAATGTAAAGTCTCTTTCTTCCTTGAGAAGCAAAGTAAAACCCATGTTCACGTTTATAAGGAAACACAGGGTAGTTTCTCCCAGTAAGACCGAGGAGGTGCTTAGGAATCCATCTCCCATGGATGGGCCTTCCACAATGGGCCCATCGACGAAACTGTGCCAGGAAAACGTGAAGCGGCACAAAGCGGAGGAGGGTTTCAGACCAGAGGAGTTGTGTTGCTTTTCTACTGCTGCATAATACACGAGCTTAAACTGGGCAACCTTTTTATAGTAGACTCTCCGCTCACTGGAACTCAAGCAACCAGCAAAAACACTGAAGACAGAATACTACATTATCCAGCATGGGTGCCAGTTAACTGAGAGTCTACTTACATTTACCTCGCACGTACCCAACCCCATGGGTGCCGGTTAACTGAGAGCCTACTATATTTCTCTCCTGGTTCTGTAGTCTGAGATCGAGTGGGAAGTGCTATGCGTATCGCTTAGCGTCCCTTACATGGTCTCAGTCACACGGTGGGTAACGGGGAGTCACCTGGGAACCTGGAACAGTGGCCCTTCTCCCTCTTCACAGGGTTCCAGGGTTTGTCTGGCCCACTGGTCTCAGGAGAGTTGGACTCAGTGCTTCCAAAAGCATGTCATCCAAGAAGGCAGAAGCAGGAGCCTTTAGACCATGGTGCCTGGACTCAGAGCCCAAGGACATCACTTCCTCCATCATCTGGTAAAGCAACCCCAGGCCCAGCCCAGATTCAAGGGGTAGAGATGAAAGAATGACCATACAGGCCCGGAGGCCTCAGCCACAGCCCAAAGAGCACATGTCCCCGAACGATCCTTGCTCAGTGTCGACACACAGACCATATTCACCAATTCCATTTCAGGTGCCTGAAAGACACGCAATTCCCTTAGTCCACGTGAATGTTCCCAGTCAAATAAAATCGAGAAAAGTTCATGATGTGGCTGGCTCACTGACAACGTTGTCAGGCTCGGTGCCCCACAGGCTTTTCAGGTGGATTATTTCTAGAAACTGTGTTGGGCCATTCAGCAGCTTCTAATAGAAACGTTGATTTTACCACCCAACATGTTAAAAGTGAATATGCTTTGATGTGGTTGCTATTTTCAAAGTATCTCTGCTCATTCTTCCAGGGCCTTTTAAAAAGCAAGGCCACATGTGTATTTTTGTATGTATGTATTTTTTTGCAGTTCCAAGTATGAGGCCAAGGTTTACCTTGGGAAAGAGGCCATTTAAAGCCTTTGATTTCAGGGGCCTTGGAAAAGAGACAAAGTATTTCGTTCCATAAAGTCAGGTCTGATTTAGGAGGACAGAGTGGGGAGAATCTTCAACAAGGTATCAGTGACTGCTGCTACATGCCCTGGGAGATCAGATTATAAAACAAAAAAAGGAGAGAATACTAGAATGAAATGTTGCCCTAAAATGTAGAGAAGGCCTAGAAGTGAGAGGTTTGAGGCAAATTCTCAGCTATACCCTCCCTTCCCTTCACTACCTCCCACAAAAGCTGAGCCTGCTTCAAACTCAAGTGAACAAGGAGTTTCAACTCTATCAGTTAACCCAGCCAATTCTTTAGAAAAGACAGCCTCCCACCCGTTTACTCAGTTTCCTCTCTCAGTCCTTGGGACCTTTCAGCCTAATATTGAAGAGGTCCTTCACCACCCGCTCTACCTTTCTAGCCTCTATGACGAGATACAGAGGAGCACCCAACAAACATTTGTAAAAGGAATGAAGGTATAAACAACACCATCCGTCTTCCCATTAAACATTCCTGCTTCAGCCTTACTAAAAATGTACTATGGTCCAAAAACAAAAACAACCGCCCCCCTCCCCCCAGACTTTTACTACTTCTTTTTTCTTTTTTAGCCAGGTAACCCCACCATCTTGTATGGTGTACCCCACAAAGTTTCACAACTGAAATTCTACTCTTCCTTCATGGTTTGGCTATAAATGCCACATCTTCCAGAGAGTCTTCCTAAATCCCAGCATTTATAAAGAAGTCCTTCTAAAATAATAATTCTGTGTCCAATATCATCATTAATTTGACAACATTTTCTGAATGGTAGGTTGGGAAGGGAGGATATAATCTGAATAAGAAAAACTTATTCTCAAGGAGTTCAAAATCTAGTAAAGAGAGAGAAACGTGTAAACAGCCACACTATGTATGATCAGAACAAAACAGACAGAAGGTACAGAAGGGAGCAGAGAGGAAAGAAAGAACTTCGGAGGAAAAATAAGCATCAGAAGAAGATACTAAAAGGAGGTTGGCTAGGATTGAGGAAAGAGAATGAAGGCATGCCACACTTCCATACCCACCACATGCCAAGTCTTGAAGGTCTGAATCTCCCTGCCAAGTAAGTGATTCCACAGAGTTATGGATGGAAACTGAGGCTAGAGGAGGGGGCCAGATCACATATAGCCTTAGGTTACATCTCAAGGACTGGATCCTTCTGGAGAAAATGGAAAGTCAGTGCCAGGTTCTCTAAGCAGGGACATGGATCCCTTCTTGTGCATCTTTGTTCCCTCGGGTCAGCAAGCACAGTGCCTGGGAATAACATGAACCACACAGGCATCACTGAGGGCCTCATGCGTGCCTGGCACCGGCACTTGACATGCATGAGTTAGTAGGTACTCAATAAAAGTTCGTGCCATTAAATTAAATAGAAGTGCAGCTCCGTCGCATCCCGAATAAAAATGAAAACTCTCATTCTGGCTTTAGCAGAGTTAGAACATTATAAGTGTAAAGAAGTTTAGTAATAAAAAGGGATCAGAATAAAGGACAGAATTTGATTATTCCTCATCAACAGGCCAAACCAGAAAGACTCAGGTAATACAAAAGCAATGAGTAAATTGTTTAAGTAATAAGAGAGCTAGAGAGGATTTTTATAAATACTTTAGAGGAGAAATAGATACACCACAGAGAGAAAAAAAAATGGGTCTTCTAACGAATGAGTAGGAAAAGAGAATTAACAATAAATGAGAAGAGCTGAAATATTGAACTCATCCTTTGCAAGAAAAATGAGAGCAAATAACTTAGATTCTTAGCAAGTAATAAAAATCTCACAAAATACTTAATAAGGATAGAAATCTAGTGAGGAAATAATCATTAAATTTAATTCATCACTTTTAAACAGACAGCTCACAGCCTTTACAAGGTGAGTTTCCACCAGCAATCAGATCAGACTTAGATCTCTCCTTCTTTAATTACAACTTCTGCAAACATGGTCCTTAGGAAAGACTAAAATGTGCAAGAGGGTGGTCTGCATGCAGTTGTGGTCCCTGGGGCAATGCTAAGGGAAGTGGATGATGGGGACAGTCGCATGCAGGGAAATACCAGAGGGAGTTGGCTGTGTTCTCATGATAATTCTGTCCCCCCAACAAGACCACCACTGAGCTCATGTATGTCACTCAAATTCTTGACTGGGAGGTGACTTCCCCGATCCCTCTGAATCTGTCTTGTACTTCCTGCCGTAGGTTGGGAGTGCTTCATCAGTGCAGCAGTTGTGTCTTTTCCCATTCCAACCCTTGCTTTTTCTTTATATTTTCTACATCTGACATTTTCTATGCAAGAGAACAGGAGGAGGAGAGTGAGTGGAAAGAGAAGAGGAAGGGAGAAACTACGTGCATGCCCCAGGACATGTTCCCTTGACACCCAGTCTTTCTTTAGACTGTGATCACATTCTGACTTTCGTAATTATTAGTCATGGGTCTTCAAGTGACTGGCAGGCACGGTGTCACAGTACCCTCACAAGTGTCAGGTGAATGAAGTTGAATCGAATGGGAAACGACAGACCAGACATCACCTGCCATGAGCTTGCTGTGTGACCTCTTTCTGCACCTAAACTCACTTACCTACAAACGGGACAGGAAGACTACAAAAGAGGCTTTTTGTCTGAGGTCACCAGTTGTCAAAGTGTCCTCCCGAAATCAGCATCACCTGGGAACTTGCTAGAACTGTACCCTAGACCTCCTGAAGCAAACATGCTGGGGGTCGGAGGGGGAAGCTTTACTGAGCCTTCCAGGTGACTCTGACATCTGCTTGCTGGAGTTAAGAACCCCTGTCCTCAGAGCTTCTGAGGACCCTCAAGAGCCATTATACACGCAAGCTCGATGTGTATATATATCACATATGTATGTCTGAGGGCTGCCTGATAGTATCCAGCCATGTACTATGAGAGTCAATAATGGGTGGAATTTTTCGGGATGGCCCTCACATACTTGTGTGTCCTTTTCCTGCAGAGAGTTCGCTTAACTCATTGTATTCACAAAGGTTCTTAAAAAGAAGTGGACATCCCTGTGTAAGCCTTGCTCTGCAGCCCCTTCTTGATATAGTGTCATGAATCTTGTTGGAAAGAGCAAGAACACATGGCAACGTGAACCACACAATTCCCATACTGATTGATTAGATGAACACAAGCGAAGGGACAGGGCCAGTATGCTAACATGACGTCCGAAAAGGAATAGTGTCTAGACAAGCCTGCCACCTGCTCTGCAGAGGAAATGAGTCCCAGCGCGCTGTCGCTCCCCACGTCCGGTACCAGTGCCCTCCTTACCCCCAGAGTCAGCACTTGCCAGCTTGGGAAGGGCCATCGGAGTTCATCTGAGCCCTAGCTATGTATCAGGATGACTCGGGGCATTTCAGAGAGTAGCAGAGCCAGACCCTACCCCCCAACATGCTCACCTCATTGGTCTTGGCCAACCATCTCTTTTCATAAGTCCCCCAAGTGATTCCAAGGCACAACTACAATGAAGGCCACTGAGCCTAAGGAGCGTTTCCCCAAAAACGGCTATGTCTGTCCTGGCACAAAACCACGTCCTCCCTGCATGTCAAGCACAGAGCAGCGCTGTGAAGTGACAGCAATGGCCCCAGAGGCTCAGCGAGCAGGATTGGGATGAGGACTCCCCTCGAAATCCGGCCTCTGCCACCTGCTGGCTCCCTGCACCAACCGGCATCCGCTGACCTTCACAAGTTGCATTTCCCTGGCTGAAAAAACCAGGCTCAGTCTATCTTCTCACACGTTACTTATTGCGACAAGAAACTAGACGAGGATACGAACGGTGTTGCGGGTACGATGAGGCACCAGGCCAGTGGCTGGTGGGGATGGGACCACGTTCCAGGAAGGAGGCTAAGTTGGGGGGAGTAAGGAAGTTTGCACTGTCTCAGCGGGGGCCGGGTGACCAGACTGCTCACACAGAGGACAGGAGTGTGGGCAGGGACGGAGGTGGAGACCCCGCCCGCCCTGCCGCAGCTGTGGACACAGCCGCGTGGAGCTTGCTTCTGCCCCCGTCTTCTGGCGTGAGGGGCACTCAGGGGTTAACCGCTTTCGAAGTGGAGTCATTGGGCTTTGCCTGTTGCTGGCCTGACTGGTTTTGTTCCTGCTAATTAAAAACAGGTGCATTTGCCTGGGGCTTATGCTAGAAACCTTTTTTGGGGCCTGGTTGCCCTGGAGACGACCATCTTCACAGGCAATCAGTTTAGGGGGAAGAGTTCTAGCTTGATTTGCATAGGAGAACTTGGGTTTTACCCGAGGTTCATAAGAAGAACAGAAAAATTATATGTGCTTAGCTGTTCTCCAAGAGAGAAAATGGCTTGATTAGATAGCCTGCCGCAAAGGCAAAAAAAAAAATGCCAAAGGATGAACACGGCTGTTGTGAAGTAGATAGAAAGCCAGTAGCTTGGGAGTCAGGTCCCAGGGCTGCCACAGTCCCTCTAGCTGACCTCTCACAGTTTAAGTAAAAAGCAGACAGAATATTGTACACTATCCCCTTTCTGTCTGTTTTCATTTCCATCTTAAAGATGTGAAAACTGAGGTACCAAGAAAGGTGACCTGTTGCTCTAAATTACTCCCCTGGGAAAAGATGAGCCATAATCCACATCCATCCTGCATCTTTATTCCTCTGCCAGACTATTCCTTTTCCTACTCTGAGTCTCAGACTTTCCTAAAACGAGGAGTTTGCACTATACTCAGCTTCCTTTTTGCTTCCACATCTGGATGTGGAAGAAGAGAGTGTTTTTCTTCCACTCTACAGCTGTTTTGCCATCTCAGTACCAAGGTCCCTCAGCAGGTCCAAGTCTGAGTTTTCTGACTCTGAGCTGAGAATCAGAGGTGTAGTTGAGAGATGATAGATAATATGGGGGTGAGGGCAGGGGGGGGAGGGGGAGAGAAAGGGGGGAGGC
>PVKE010000880.1:29305-118405 GCA_004027555.1 Craseonycteris thonglongyai | reverse complement strand
GGGGGGACAGTTGTGGGGGGAGGTGGGAGTGGGCACTAGATATAAGGTGATGGAAGGGGAACTGATACTGAGTGATGGGCACATAATACGATGCATGAATGATGTGAGGTGGACTTGTACATCTGTAAACTGTCTAATTGTTACCAACCAATGTAACCTCATCAAATTTAACAATAAATTAAAAAAAAAAAAAAGAAAAGAATCACGGTTACGAGCATGGGCCCAAGTTGGACAAATCTGAGCCTCAGTTTCTATATCTGAAGATGGGAATTAAAAACAGCTACATCTAATAAAATGAGGTGAAAGTTAAATAAAATAATGCATGGAAAGCACAGACCACAATGTCTGACAACAAATATTATCTGTCTTTACTAATACAGTAGACTCTCGGTTAACCGGCACTTTCAAGCAAAAATCGCCCAGTGCTTGAGATTTTGCTGGTTGCTTGAGTTCCAGTTAACGGAGAGTCTACTTACATTAATCTGGCATCTACCAGTCCCCATGGGAGCCTACTGTACTTAACGTGCCTTGGGTCACATAGAAACTGTGAAGTTCTGAATTCTAGCCCAACTACATCAAAGAGAAGATCTTAAAGCTGAAGCAGGCCTGAGTAGATGCACATTCCCAGGTCTCTAACTCTCTTGGAGGCCAATAGGGTGTCAAATGCAAGAAGGAAAGAGCATATCCAAGTGACAGCATGCATGCAAGAATGCCTGTGTGTAAAACAGCAGAACTGCCTTGGCAAAGGAAACTTTATCTTGACAAACCCCAATTCCTGTGGCGGAATTGAGAGGGTAGACCTTCCATTCTTCCTGGCTTTGCTTGGAGTGAACATACCCATCAGAGACTATTAGGGGTTCCAAAAGGGGCCTTGCTGCCACCCCCAAGTGCTCCAGCAGTGCAGAGCGGCCCACCGTGTACATCTCCGGCCACCCTTTCTTTGTGCCCTGGTGCTAAGTAGCAGGGGATGTTGCCACGGGGCCAATGCTCTGGCTGGAGGGAGCTCTCAGCAGCAGGGACTCCGCCCACTCAGTGGAGACAGGTGGCTGCCTACACTGCACCGTCCTGTAAGCCGGAGCCCAGCTGCTAGGAGCTGTCTAGGGGCTTTGGTGTGTCTTCCGCAGGAAATGGGAAACCTTTATCAAAAAGCCTGTCTTTCAGGACCCTCCTCTGCCCATAGATACAGCTCCCTCTTCTTATCCCCAACAGTCACCTGGCACCGTGTGTGACTCTGGGCCAGAGGTGGTATCTGCTGGTGCTCACGCTCTCTGTTCAGGAGACAGGGAGGTGCTTGGAGAGCTGGGCCTGGGCCAGGAGGGCCAGGGGGCTTCTTGTCCCACAGCACAGCCGGCCTCAGGGAGCAAATGGGGGAGGGGGAGGCCAGGAAAACACACGGCCGAGATCCAGTCATCCCCCCTGACCCAGAGGCACAAGCCTTTGCCAGAGCAACTGAGAGTCCCACCACAGCCTCATACAGTTCTGAATATCACTGTACGGAATCCCTTAAAAAGATACATCTGCTCTCGATTTCCGTTGCTCCCAGGTGCCCCACTGGTTTTTCACATGTTCAGTTTTTACTAGGGTGTATAACTTTCCACAGCGATGATCTCGGATTAGATCCCGACACCGCTAAAACAAGAAAGGGAAAGTGAAGATTTGTGTGGGCTTGTAACTATAGCAGTTGCTCTGTCTCTATTTGTGGTAGGAAGAATGGTGCCCCCCCCCCAAACCCCAAGCTGTCCTGTCCTAATTCCTTCCCAGAACCTGTGAATATGTTACCTTATGCGACCAGAAGGGCTTTGCTAACGTGATTCAATTTAGCATCCAGAGATGGGCAGGTTAGCCAGGTGGACCCAATATAGTCCAAGGGGCCTAGTAAGAGGGAAGCAAGAGGGTCAGAGTCAGAGAAGGAGGGAGGTATGACAATAGAAAGTTCCAAGGCCTTCGGCAGCCTCCAGCAGCAGGAGAGAGCAAGGAGATGGATTCTCTCCTAGAGCCTCGGGAAGGAACCACGCCTGCCAACACCTTGATTTTAGGCCACTGAGACTTTCTTTGGACTTCTGACCTCTAGAACTGTAAGAAAATGAACCAGCGGTAGTCGGCTATTAAGTTTGCGGTAATTTGTTACAGCAGCAATAGGAAACTTACTACACTCCCCAAATCCCATTTGTCAGCTACTGTGAGCAAGGTGCTCTGAGAACTAACTGCAAAGACGAGCAGGATGTGGTCCCTGCCTGTGTGTTATGCAGGAGAGGGGCGAGAGAATCCGCAGTCCAAGGCAGTGCTTCTCAACCTTGGCTTGCCATTCGAATGGCGTGGGGGGAGGAGAAGAACTTAAAAACTCCTGATGCCTCGGCTGCACCCCAAACCAAGTATATCTGAATCTCTGGCATTGGAACTAAGGCAACAGTATTTCCGATCGTGTTCTAGGTGTTTCCAATGTGCAGCCAAGTTTGAAAACCACAGCCTAAAACACACTCAGCCAGGCATCTAGAAGCAGAAGGTGTAGGCTACATGACAATCTAGATCAGGGGTCTCCAAACTTTTCAGCCCGCGGGCCGCATTAACTATCAAACAGCAGTTTGGGGGCGACTACACACTCAAGGTCCAAATAAAAAAGAATCAAAACATAGATGTTGTTTTTAATTATTTATTTAATATTATTTTATTCAGATAAAAAGGTCTCCACAGGCCGGATGAGAGGGCCTCGTGGGCCGCATCCGGCCTGCAGGCCGTATTCTGGAGACCCCTGACTAGATTAAGGCTTTGATATTTGATACAATCGTTAATGACACCGCTTACCCGGCTACCTCTAAAATCCTGCATGTCAGTCCCTGATGCGCCTCTTTCTCTTGGAGTCATAGGTTGCTCTTTCATACTTCTATTCCTGCCCACATCTCCCACCCGGAATTCCTCAGAGCTCCCGCCAGTGCTGCTCCTGTCAATAGCAGATCATGTCGGAGCCAAACAGAACCTTACAAATGAGCTCAGCCACTTACTCACCTCTTTATAGACGAGATGGAAAGAGCAAAGTGATACTTGACCAAGTGCACGTGGGTGCAGCGGCAACATCTGCACTAAACCCAATTTCTAATCTCAGTCTTTGCACTCTATCAGTCTTTGCCACAAAAATCCTTATACCACCTCACAGTATCAATCAACAATGGTCTCTTTTCATGATGAAGATGGAGATAAAGACACTTCTTAAAGCAACTTTTCATATTCTGGCTAGAATGACGTCTCACTGCAAACTTAAAAGCTAGACACGGTTTTTAAAATAACTGAGTCCAGCAAAAGGCACGTTCCTAAAGAGTTGTTGATCGAATTGTATACAATAATTTTCACGTACTAGTACTTTTATCCGTGTGTAAGGTGAGTAATCACTTAAAAATTAAAATAGCCATCCTCTGGGCTCCTTGGAAAGATGGCTGATCCTAGGACAGGGGTAGGAAAACTACAAGATAAGCCTGGAGCCACCTCGTAGTATGAGAAAGTAAGGAAATGTTCAAAAACAAGCAAAAAACAAAAATAAAGCCTCACACTGATGCGAGTAGGCCAAAAGGGACTTCAAATTTTAAAAGTATGGCAATATTACCCCAAATATAAAATAAATATCCATGAGTCCATACTGATATAAATAAATAATAACAAAAGAATTCCAAACAATTTATGTAGAAACTACACTCTTGAGGAGGTGGGGCATAACTCCCCACTCCAAAGTGTGGGATGCACACAATCGCTTCCTTCTAAAGAATACAGGATGGGAAAAGGGGTGGTGATGGGGAGACTAACTCTATACTAGAGAAACTTGACAAACGCTACCTCAGCCGGGTGATCAAGGTCAATAGCAATAGAGAGAAATCACTGGTATATGATATGATATAACAAAGATAGCACTTCCTTTCTGTGGTCTTCCTCCCCAAACCCCATAACCCCAATATAACCATGAGAGAAACATCAGGCAAGTTCCAACAGACATTCTACAAAATATCTGATCAGTACGCCTCAAAACGATCATAAGTCATCAAAACCAAATACATTCTGAGAAACTGTCACAGCCAACAAAAACCTAAGGAGACAATGACAACTACATGAAATTTGCTATCCTGGATGGGATCCTGGAACACAAAAAGGGCAATAAGTAAAAACTAAGGAAATCTGAATAAAGAATGGACTTAATGATAATGATAATGTCATCAATGGTGACAAATGTATTATACTCCTGTAAGATGTTAATGAGGAAAGACACTGGATGTGCAGTATATGGGAATCCTTTGCAATACCTTCTCATTTTTTTTTGTAAAACTAAAACTGTTTTAGAAATGAAATCTGTTTAAAAAACAACTACCTCCAACTTGTTAGTCCTGTAAATCCTAATTTCTTTCTTTTTTTTTTAATATATATATTTATTGTTTTTGACAGAGAGAGAGAGAGAGAGATACAGAGACAGAGAGAGAACTGAACTGGGGAACTCCCCAGTTCAGCACATGGGTCAGTATGGGCCAAGGCGGGATTCGATCCTCGGTCCCCAGGGCTGCAAAGTGAGCGCTTAACCCACTGAGCCATCCCGGCTTCCCCCCTAATTTCTTAATATCACATTTTCTTAAACTGGGATCCCTTGCATGCAATTTCACAAACTTTAATCAGAATAATTTCTCCTTACACCAAAGCGTAAGGCAGAGGATCTTAAAATTGTTCAAGTGAGAGAACACTGGCAAGATACAGGGCTCTGTTGGTATACTTTTTAAATTTTGAAATATTAAATTCTTTTTTAGACTTTAATATGCTATTACTGCTATCTAATTTGCAGTCCATATTTAACTTTTCCCAATTATCCTGATAATGTTCTTTATAATTGTTTTCTTCTTTTTTTTCAGGGTGTCCAGGAGCCAATCAAGGATTATGCATTTAGTGATCAAATCTCCATTAGCCTGGAATCGTTTTCCAGCTTTTTTCTTTACTTTCCTTTTGGTCTTTCAAGACATTGACTTTTTAAAAACTGCAGTAAAATATATATAGCACACAATTAACCATTTTAAATTGTACAGTTCAGTGGCCTTAAGTACATTCACATTTCTGTGCAACCATCATCACTATAAGGTCCCAGGACTTTTTCATCACCCCAAATTGAAAGCTTGTACCCATTAAACAGTCACGATTCCCTTCACCCCTCCAACCCCTGGCAACCACAAATTGGCTTTCTGTCTCTATGGTTTGCCTAGTCTGCACATTTCCTATCAATGTAATATGCGGCTCTTTGTGTCTGGTTTCTTTTACTTAGCAAATGTTTTCAAGATTCATCCATGTTGCAGCATGTATCAGTACTTCATTACTTTCTAGGCCTTCATAATATTCTGTTGTATGGATGTAACACAATTTCTTTATACATTCATCCATTGATGGACGTTTGCGTTGTTTCCACCTTTTGGCTATTGTGAATAGTGTTGCTAAGACTATCCGTGTACAAGTTTTTGTTTAAATACCTGCTTTTAATTCTTTTGAGTATACACCAAGGAGTTTCGGGATTGCCAGGTCATCTGGTAATTCTATGTTTAATTTTTTGAGGAGCTGCCAAACTGTTTTTCCACATTTCACATTCCCACCAGCAATGTATGAGGGCTCCAATTTCTCCACATCCTTGCCAACACTTGTTCTGACATATTTTTTTGACACTGACATTTTTGATGAGTCCACGCCAGTTGTTTTGCAGAATATCCTTCAATGTGGATTTATCTGGTTGTTTCCTCACACTTTGATTCCGATGATACATTTTTGACAGGTATATTACACAGATAATGTGTCCTTCTTGGTACCATGTGAGGAAGAACAACGTATTCATTTCTATCATAGGAATAAGGAGCGATTTACTAACAGATTATATGGCTGTGAGACATATGTCTCTGCATCTCATAAAATAATAATACTGGCACTGCTCTAAATAGTTTCCATAATATTTGGTTGCTATCTGCCCTCTTCCCCTTGCCTTCGGCTAGTACTTGCTTACAGATAAGCAGCCACAGGTTTACTAATGTTCGTGGGAGAAAATAGAAAATGGAGATGTTGCTCTCTCTCCATTATCTTGACATTTTTCCTCCTGCAAATTAGGAAAAGAAAGCCATGATTTGATATTTGGGAGAAACTACCTTATTCTAGCCCCTAGGACCCTACCTCAGGTCCCCAAGTTGACATCCTAAACAGGAGTTGTCCTGGCTCTAATGCCCCAAAGCCAATAATCACAGGCAAATTAGCTCTTGGAGTCCATTTCCACTGGATTGCAACTTAAGACCAAGGTGGTGCGTCAGGCCTTGAAGAGTAGACCCAGGAAAGCTCTTGGAGATGATACTAGGCTCTCTGATCCAATGACATACACGAAACTTCTCTGTAAACTATAACATGTAACGAGTCATTATCATCTTCTGGCTAACACTAGGAAGGTGAGCAAAAGGGGTTCAAGGCTGAAGGAAAAGGAAGTCAGGCTCAAGGTTAGCCCTGGCCTAGACTCAAGCCACATCCATCGGCCACGTGTCAGCGGGAGCACTCACCCTAGTTCTCCAAGTCCACCCCCAACAGGTGACCTCTAGGAGCGATTTCAAACAACAATAGCTATTAATTATTTGTTGAGTACTACAGGCCAGGCACTGGCCTAGACACTATACACACCACTTCATTGAATTCTGACCACACCCACTTAGAGGGTGTTCATATCTCCATTTTACAGAACTGACATTGGAAGAATAGGAAGTGGCTGAAGTGGGACTGGAACCTAGATCCATATCTTCAGAGCCTCTGACCTCAGCCACTTGGCTGCCTCTCTCCCTGCCTCACAGCAACACCAGGACACATACGCTCACCTCAGGACACATGAGATGATCAGAAGCTGCCTACCGCTCTCTTGGGGGTACAGCTGGTAATCTCCGAACTGGGTGGGGCTCAGGCAGGGGTTAGTATGATAGCACCAGGAGGTGATGGTGGCAGAAGGGGAGTTCCTGGAACAGTGCCCAAAAAGGGGAAGACCCAGCATATCATGTAGGGCCTACTGGCCCCTGAGAGAAAGCCCGGGCCTTGTCTATCTTTCACGTTCTCAAGTCTGGTCTACATGAAGTGGGCGGACCTGTCTTAGAGTCATCTCCTCTCCTTTGGAATGTCTTTCTCTCTTCTTTTTTCCTTAAAGATTTCTTTTTATTGCTTTTGACAGAGAAAGAGAGACAGAGACAGAGAGAAGGGGGAGGGCCCAGAGCAGTCTCCACAGTTACATGTCATTGGTTTTCTACATAGTTTCATTCCACAGGGCAGGATCCTGGCCGGGGGCCTCCCGCATGGAGCTTGCCCCCATGAGAACTGAACTGGGGGCACACCCCAGCCCAGCACATGGGTCCACACGGGCCAGGGCCGGGACTCGATCCCTGGGCCCGGGATTGCAAGACGAGCACCCAATCTGCTGAGCCATGCCGGCATCCCCTCCCTCTTCTTTTGAAGGAGGTGATGGAGGACAGCTGAGATGAGAATGAGTCCCTGCTGGGAACCAAAACCCTGTCCCTACCCAAAGGGACACTGGGAAGGAGGGTCTGCACCTCAGATTTCTCAGTCCTATCTGTCTTTATTTCTGGATGAAGTCAAGAAAATCCCAGCCTGCTAGCCCCGAAGCTGAGACCGGGATCTGCACACATCGGCCCTTCTGTGGTCAGCCTGGCACTGTGCGTGGGCTTCTGAGGTGGCAACTCTCCATGTGAAACTGGCTCCTGGCTTTTTCCCCTCTGGATTAGATGGATGGAATTGCGCTACGGGAGTGAAAGGATCCACAGGGCTCTTTCCTCTCTAATGTTTGGGGCTAACCCTTTAGCTTTTTACTTAGGCCATGGCTGGTTTTGGTTTTCTAAGGTTACGAATGGGGACGGGAAGTCCCCAAGGGCTCACCGTAGTCTAAACACTCAAACTCACGTCCCTGCAGTGACCTGCCTGACTCACAGCCTGTATCAAAGCCCTAAGAGGTATCATATGTTTTCTTTCGTGCTTTTCAAAGACAGCTTGAGGTTTATGATTTTCTACTTGATACATGACGAACAGAGCTGTTAGGGGAGTTAGGTAGACATGAGTGTGATGTCACAGCAGTGGGTGTGGTTCTGGTCTTTATTTTCAGCAGGGTTTTTTGGTTGTTTTTATATAAAGAATGTGACTACTTCACTTATTATAGCCTGCATCCTCCATGGGGAAGGCAGGGGGATGGGAGAGTAGATACGTTCTGCCTCCTAGTATATTTAAGGGTGTGTGTGTGTGTGTTGGCAGGTGTTAGGTAGCAGGAAGGGCCCCTGTCACTTTTGTGAGAGAGAGACAGAGAGAAGGGGGACGGCCCAGAGCAGTCTCCATAGTTGACAGCATTAGTTTTCCATATAGTTTCACTCCACAGGTGGGCATGGGGCTGCGCAGGGCAGGAACTGGGCTGGGAGCCTCCCGCATAGGCCCCGGCAAGAACTGAACTGGGAGCACACCGCAGTTCAGCATATGGGTCCACCTGGGCTGGAGCTGGGATTCGATCCTTGGTCTCTGGGGCAGCAAAGTGAGTGCTTAAAGTGCTGAGCCATCCCAGCTTCCCCTCCCTGCCACTTTGGATGCCTGGTCATTTCCTCATGGCTTCTGAGCCAGGTCACTACAGGTCATGCTGCAGGTAGTGTGGGGGCATTGAATGTCCTAGGTGGGAAAGTGAACTTCTTCAAGAAGATACCTCACCTAGAGGCCTGAATCAGCCTAGGGAAGACCCGAACAAGGGTCCACATGTGCTGCAGTGCACGTGAAAACCCCTGGGTGCTCCGGATCGCAGTTATGCGTGGCCCTGAGGGAGATGCCGGAGGGGGTGGCTGCTGTGTTTTCTGCCCTGGCCAGAGGAGAACACAGCTGGACACCCACCACCAGGAACGCTTGAGGACTTAAAACTGCCACCAACTGACAGACGAGTGTCCCTGAGAGGAGGAGGAAGGGCGTCGTTCCTCCACCTACAGGGTCTGCTCCGTCATTTGCCATCCAGTGAACATTCAAAGTAAGTTTCACCAAACATAGCTGGGCACTGCGAATCCAGACCTGAAAAGAAGTCTCTACCCTCAGAAGCCTGAAGTCCTGGGGGGTGGGAGGAGGGCATAAATAAACACATAATTGCCATACCTGCAGCACAGGTGAGGGGTGTGACAATCCTTGCACAAGGTGCCATGGGAGCCCTGAGGCATGGCCGCCAAGGACAGCTGGGCGGAGACACAGGGGCTGGAGGTCAGAGCTGCTGGACTGCCTGACTCAAAAGCCCCCTATGTGCTGCTCTGAGTGGGAAAAGGACCAGCAAGGAAGAAGGTGGCTGCTGTGGGCAGCGCTGATAATGTTCCTGCCAATGCATGCCCAAGGCTGATAACAGCAGGTACCACCCCCGCTGGCCTCCCCCTGCACAGAGCTGCCCAACACAGGGAGGTGAGAAAAGCCAGCTCCTTCTTAACAGAAAGACTAAAATGCAACTTTGGGGATCTTGGGGCAACTACGCCCAGCCCTGGGATCCCAGTGATCGGTAACCCAGTAGCATGATTCTGGGAAGAAAATCAGAAGTCTCGGACGAAAGGACAAGTGAGAGTTGAAACATGGAAGAAGAGCCATGGGTCTTGGTTCCCAAGGAGCTTTCTGAGTCAGGCTTCTAAGCCACATGCCTGAGGGCTCCTAGAGCAACGCAGGAGTAGCTGCTGCCACCATCACCACCACTGAGTATGAGCCCAGACAAGGCTGGCTACCTTCCCAATATGTTCCAGACACAGGCATCAACACCGCCCATACACGGCCCCACTCCCACCCCGGAAGCTGGCCAGAAAGTGTATTCTGTCTAGGGAAGGAGTGACCCACAGTCCCAGCTAGGGGCACCTTCTGGGCAGAAGGGGAATTTGATGAGGACGATGGAAACCTGCAGCCAAAGTAACTCTGCAGCCCTGGGCCTGGGGAAGAAGCGATACTCAGGAATGCCCCCACGGCACTGTCCCCTGGGAAGGTCAACGTCCCAGGGGTACCAGGACACAGAGAGATGCATCCTTAGATCCAACTCCAGATCTTGAAGAAAGAAAATAGTCCCCAGAGTGATGCATTCATCTTTAAATAGTTCACAGAGGCAGAAAAATGTTCTCCTTTAGAGGACAAAGATTGAGGACAGAGAGACAGATACATTGGCTTTGGGTCACACAGTAAGTTGGTGCCAGGAAGAAACTGGGCCTCTTGTCCTTCAGTGCGCTATTTCTAGAACCTCTGACTTTCTATGAGTCTAAAGTAAGGCCAAGAAGCAGCTCTTCTCTAATTTGCGTGGTGCGAGCTTGGTTAGCCAGATCCTCTGACCTCGAATGAAGCATTTTTTACCAAGATAAATGGGTCTATGCTGCCAATCTCTCTTCCTGGCTGCAGCCTCCCAAAGTTGTGTTTCTGGTAAAGGGGGGTTTGGGAGGGAGAGTGGGGAAGTCCAAGAAAATGACCATGACCACAAGCACAACAGATGCGCCCAGCTGTTGTGACTGGGGAGTACAGTACAGATAAGCGTCAGAGCCAAAGGCTCCGAAGGAGATGCCGTCTTGGCAGATAGCAGAAGTCAGCCAGAGGATCTGAGGTCCCTGCGATGTTAGTGTGAGCTCTGCGGATGGCATGTCCTCCTCCGGGATGGCGTGTCACTAGACTGGCACACTCAGCGAGCATGCCGGAGGGTTCGCCGGGACTTGCCTCTTTAGGTAGGGAGTTCCCCTTAGGACATCCCCCAGCCTGGCAGTGGTGGTGAGATTTTCTTCTGTTCTTCCGTAATTTCCAGCTGAAGTAGAACCTAGACCATGGGGGAACTTGGGTTGACTGGTTAACTACTAAGACTGCTGACACTCCAGCTACAGTAGCAACCATGTGGGCCAAGGACTTCCCCTACTGGCACTGTGTGGTTTAGCAGAAAAACCACCAGATCAAGCCAATTAACCAGCTGTTGGACCCCGGATAAAACACGGAACATCTCTATGCTTGAGCTTTCAGTTATATATATGAAATGCAAGTGCTGAATAAGCTGTCTTCTAAATTTATTTTCCCAGTTCTAAAACTGAGACTGTGTTAGGAGCTCCAACTCCACTTTCTCCAACACAATGGCTGCGAGTGAGCTGTCATCACCACCCTCCGGGATGTCTCTCATTTGTCCCAATAGGTTAGCACTTATGTACCCGGGGTCTGTTCTTCACACCACAGCGGCCCCTGTGAAACTTTTCCAGCAACTGGCTTAGGTGCCTGGTCTGCTTCCTCTCCTCAGAAACATATTTTAAACTCACGATTCCTCCCTCCTGCAAGTCTGAACTTTAGGTCTCAGGTAGAGGTGGGCAAGCGTAATGGGCATCTAGAGCAGTAGCTCTGGTGTAGTCAGAGCTGAAAGAGAAATGGGGGATGGTGTGTGTGTGTGTGGGGGGGGGGGTGAAACTCCCTATATTTTGAAACCTCCAGGGGCCCAGGGACTCTTTAGACATGAAACAGGATTGAGTGAGCCTTTAACAATCTGGTCCAGTTGGATTCTCAGTTCCTGCCAAATATTTCTGCCCTCCTTGATCTGGCTGGGTTTGATCTTATAAAGGAGGAGGTTAAGGCCTACCGGGGTGAACATACTGCCCAGGTGAGCCAAGTCAACAATTAACGGCAGAAAGGAGATGAGACTCCAGGTAGCCCAATCCAATATTTTTTCCACTTTTCCCAAGCAGAAGATTCTGAAAGGGCCCCTGGCCTTCCAACCCAACATGGGGTCCTATTTAAAGTCGGTGAAGGCTGTCAGACCGTGGGGAACAGAGACTGGTCCTGAGAAAGGTGGGACAAAGTTCAGGGCAGTGCTAGGAAAGACAGCCACACCTGGAGGCCATCCCTGTCCCTTCGCAGCCTTTTTTGGGGGGTGCGCTCGGAGGGGGGGACCAGAGGCCTGCAGGAGGAGGAGATGACAGCCCTCAAACGCATCTTCTCTGAGCTAAGGGGGAGGCAAGGTCTTGGGTTTCCAGCCTTCCTCTTTTTTCTTTGCAAGCGGAGCCTTCCAGTTCCCAGGCCCGAGAGTCACGAATGTACCACTGGGTCTGCCTTGGTCCAGCAGGAAAACCCGCTCCTGCCGCTCAAGTCAACCTTTTATTTGGCCTGACACAGACCCTCATCGGATGCCCAGAGACTACCCATAAGTCTTGCATACCCACTTGCCACGACCCCTCTAGACACTGTGGTGTCCCTCCCCAGGGTAAATTACCCCAAAGTGCCATCAGCCCAGAAAACTAGGCAGGACCGCTCCCCACGCTCGCCTCGAACCGGGCACCCCCAGGACGCCCTCTCCGCAGCTGCGGGCAGCCCACTCCACCCCCTAGGGGTGTCCTGCAGCCGGGGGGCCACCGCGACCCCCCAAGACTCACCCAGAAGAGCATGTTGAAGAAGAAGAGCAGGTATTTCACCAGCGGACTGACGAAGGAGAACTCCTCTAGGTAGGCGGCCGGCGCCCCGGGTCTCCGGGCCATGGTCCCGCCGCCGCCGCCCCCGGGGGCCTATCTCCCAGCGGCGCCCGGCCCACCTGCGCGCTCCGTGCCCGGGGACATGAGCCGCGCCGGCGCCGGAGCCCGCGGTGCCCGCGCCCTGCGCCCGGGAGAAGCGCGGACAGAGGGCACGGCGCCGCCCCCGGAGCCGCCGGGGGTCGCCGGAGCCGCCGCGGGCAACGTGAGCGCCCAAGACTCGGCGGCGGCTGCAGGACCAGCCCGGCCCGCCCGGCTCCCGGGAAACCGGGCCCGCCCCCCGGCTGCCCATTGGCCCAGCGGCCGAAGCGGGACTTCTCATTTGCTGGTCGCTGATGTCACTAAGTGTCCAGCCATCCCTCTCCTCGGAGAGGCGGGGGAGACACCTGTTTTGTGAGCGACAACTTGCTCAAGGGTCAGCGGTTCTGCCTTCTGCCCGGAGGAGAGCGTGCAGGCTGCAGCTGCTCAGGGGGAGAGGGATGGGGAGGAATGCACACTGCGTCACACGCCCACGTCCTGTGCGAGCGCGCGCGCACACACACACACACACACACACACACCGAAATCAACAAGTACGGGCACCGTGTGTCGAGCAAGGCTCTGGGGGAACACGAGAGAATAGGGAGATGATCCCGAGGGGCTGACAATAAAATCAGGGAGACAAAACTAATCTGCAATTAGAGAACATTTAAGAGCTGTAGCTGCAATTCATTAGTCACTATACATCTTCCTTGCTTATTTCCCAGTAGAGGACATTTGGAAACATCAGCAACAATCCTGCCATCCAAATTCATTACTGTTTCAATCTCCACTCACTCCCTGTTTCCTTGGAGTCTTGGTCTGCACGCAGACACCGTTTTTAACACGCTGATCTGATGTACACAGGGTGAGGACAGTGTAGATGGTGGGAAATGGGCTGACTACCGTAAGTAATACAAGCATGAATGCCGTAGACTGAGTGTCTGTACCTCCTCCCCAAATTCATATGTTGAATTTTTTATTTTAAGATTTATTTTATTGTTTTGAAAGGTGTGAGACAGAGAGAGAAGGGAGGAGGGCTCAGAGCAGTCTCCATAGTTGTGCATCATTAGTTGTGACACTGTTTCATTCCACACAGGTGGATGTGGGGCTGCACCGGGCAGGAACCAAACAGGGTGCCTCAAGCATGGGAGGTGAGAACCTTCGCTGCCATCCTGGCAGTCACCATCTGCACCGCAGTTCAGCATATGGGATTGCCCAGCCACGGCTGGGATTCTAACCTGGACTTTGCAATTGCAAGGCAAGCTTAGCCATCCCGGTGTCCCCCAGATATTGAACTCTTAATGGCCCACCCCCACCCCAAGGTGATGGTATTAGATGGAGCCTTTGGAAGATGCTTAGGTCCTGAGAATGGATCCCTCATGAATGGGATGAGAGTCCTTATAAAAGAGACCACAGAGAGCTCCCTAGCCCCTTTCCCCATGTGGGGACACAGCAAAAAGACAGTTGCCTATGAACCAGGAAGTGGGCTCTCATCAGACACTGAATCTGTGTGTCTGTGTGTGCCTTGATCTTGGACTTCCAAGCTTCCAGAATGGTGAGAAATTAATTTCTGTTGTATAAGCCATCCACTTTATGGTATTTTGGTTATAGCAGCCTGAATGGACTAAGACAGTGAGCATGAGGGAGGAATCTGATTCCACTCTCATCAGCTGCATGACCTGGAAAAGCTACGAGTATTTAATTTCCCTGAACTCAGTTTCTTTAATGTTAAATGGGGAAAGTCCTGGCCTAACAACGTTGATGACAAGATTAAATGAGATAATGCATGCAAATCACTTAACACAGGTTGACACATATAAGGGCTCCCTAACTAGCATGTTGTTTTTACAGAATTTAGAATTCAGTAGGAAAATATGTTAACTGCACAAATAATTATAACACATTTGGGAGAGGGTTAGTAGATTTAGTTGGGAAGAGGAGATGTAGAATAGCAGAGAAAGGTAATTCAGGTGAACAAAAGGGTGGACCTGGATGTGAAAAAACACACCGTGTGTTGAGTGAAAAATAAGCAGACTGACTTGGCTGGAGCAGAGGACGTGCTTAATACAGCAGTGGAAGATAACAACAACTGATGTCATACAGGCTGCATTGGGTTCAAATCATGGAAGGACTTGAATACCGGATTGGGGAGCTAGTGCTCAACTGGTTTGGAAATAAGAAGAAGTGAATGATGTAAGACCTACTTGATTTTTCCATTTGAGAGGGAAAGAGGCTACAGAGAGAAAGTTTTGTTAGGAGACCACTAGTGATAGTCTAGAAAGATCATCAGATATTAGGATCTGACTTAGAGGTAATGCACAGAATTGATAGGAAAGCATTGGAGTGAAGCCATTGGGAAAGATAAAATCTCTAGGCCTAGGTGGGGGATGGGTAGAGGTGACAGGGGTGGGGGTAAAAGAAGTGAGCCAAGGCCAAGCTTTTGGGAGATAGGCCATTAACAGGTTAGGTCACCACTTGGTGATCAGCTTTAGTATGAAGGAGGTGGGAGATTAAGGAGTAAATGGGTAAGCAAAGGGTGGGTACGCATGTTCCAATGTTAGAGGGGTGAGGATTGAGAAGAAGATCAAGCTGTTGAATGTTTCTATTACTAATAGATGACTGTCCAGAGATCAGTTTTAGTACAGATAGGAAGAGAAAGGCAGTTCACAAAGGGTAAAAAGGGAATGAGGAATGAAATGGAAGCTGTGGATGAAGACTGTGGACACCTTTACCTAGAGGTTTGAAGGTTATAGAAGCTTTAAGGGACCTTAGAATGAAAGGAAAGTTCCATTTTAGCATACAAGAGACTTGACATGTTTGTAGGCAAAACAAGCCAGTAGAAAGGGATTGCCGTAGATAAAGGATGGGCCCAGGTTTTGGAGTTAAAGGGCAGAAAGGGGATCAGGACTCAATAGGATAACCACAATGTCCATCATGTGAAAGTGGGGGATGGCACCCATGAAGTGGAAAGCCATGTGGCTATAGAACAAAGAATGAGCAAACAGTTCATGCTCTGAGTTGGAACAATCTCCAGGATAAATTATTAAGTGAAAAAAAGCACAATGTATGGACGGACCTTGAAAACATCTTATTAAGCGAACTAAGTCAGACTGAAAAAATCAAGAAACATACGACCTCACTCATAGGTGGAATATAAAATTAAAAGTAACAAAGAAACAAAAACTCATGGACACAGTCAATAGTATAGTGATTACCTGAGGGTAAGTGGGGAGGAGGGTGGGAGAGCTGGGAGGGGAAGTTGGGAGGGGGCATCAAATATATGGTGATGGAAAGAGAGCTGATTCTGGGTGGTGAGCACGTAATGTGATGTATAGACAATGTCATGTAGAATTGTACACCTGGAAACAATGTAATTGTTATCAACCAATGTCACCCCAATAAATCTAACAATTAGAAAAAGAGAAAGAAAAAAAGCAAAGTGAGGGAAAGTATATGTATAATATATTACACTCTGGTTGAAAAAGAAGAGAGTGACAAAAATAAGAAACAACATTTGCATGTGCTTGCATCTACCTAAATTCTGGAAAGGTACAAAAGATAGTAAGAAAGGAGGTTACATATTGAAGTGGAGTTGAGAACTAAGAAGTGAGAAGAGAGGCTTTACACTGTGTGCCATTTTATCTTTTTTGATTTTTGAAACATGGAGTATATTAGTTATTTAAAGCCCTAAATTTAAAAAAAAATCACATCTTTATTATGGAGCGCTAGGCAGCCATTTCAAATAATGTAGAAAATATCAGGGAAGCCGGGATGGCTCAGTGGGTGGGGCGCTCGCTTTGCAGCGCCGGGGATCGAATCCCGGCCCCGGCCCGTGCGGAACCATGTGCTGAACTGGGAGCTCCCCTAGTTCAGTTCTCTCTCTATCTCTGTATCTCTCTCTCTCTCTCTCCCTCTCTGTCAAAAATAAATAAATAAATAAATAAATAAATAAATAATAAATGAATAATTAAAAAAAAAGAAAATATCATTAATGACTTGGGAAGAAGTTCATGATATAGGAAGTGTAAAAAGCAGAGTGTACAATTAAGTATACAAATCTAAAGTATCCGATAACCAGGAAATGGTTTCAATTTATTTTAGGTCCCTGGAAGACATTTTAATTTCTTGAAATATATGATCTGGCCCGTAAAAATAAAAATTACAAAGACTATGTAATAATATGGTGTAAAGCTTTTATGATGTAAGTAAAACATTCTAAACAGCATATTCACAGAATGAAATATGTGTAAATATCAATAGCGATGAACCAAGGACAATGTAAAGGTAAAATCAGTTGCACTGATGTGCTGGGAAGTGTAGCAGTTTCTAACTTTAAATTTATATTCAATATTATTATCTATGGTTATGAAAAGAATAAAAATATGTGAATGCTATGTCTATAAAGCAAAAAAAAAACTGAGTCGTGGCTGGAACTAACATTAGCAAGACGATGTGTGAAGAAAGAAACAGCGACAAGAAGCAGAGAAGGTAGTTAGGAGCTTTAGGAAGAAGGAACTTGAAGTAGAGCAGGAGAGGAGACTGATGGGAAGATGGCTCAGCAGCGATGACAGCCCAGCTGGGGTGTCTATGAAGCACAGTTAATCAGGCTGGTGATTTCCTCAAAAAAAAAAAAAAAATTGTGGTAGCCTAAAGAGCCCACTGTGAGAAATACAAGTGCCAGGAACTGCAAAAAAGCAAGTGATTCTGGGATGGTTTGAAATACACTAGTGAAAAGCCCATCTGTGGGACTGAGGAGTGTAAGAGAATTCACTGCAGCTATTCGAGTCTGGGTAAATGAGGTTTGTCTGCAAACCTCTCTTTAGTCTTTTCAAATTCTTTTTTTTTAATTTAATTTTTTATGAGTATGCAACATGCCTACAGCACACATCTCTCTTTCATTTATATGTTCTTCTTTCTACCTTTTGTATATGTTCTTTTAAAATCTGAGATCACAACAAAACTATGTGTCTAGAGTCATCACAATTTTGTGAAAGAAAAACAATTATATTTATAAATGTACAGAAGGAAATGCACCATAATATAAATAACGCTTACCTCTGCATGGTAGGATAAATGATTGCTTTTGAATTGTGTTATTTTTGTTTCCCCCCAAATTTTCTTTTTAAGATTTATTTTATTGTTTTTGACAGAGACGGAGACAGAGAGAAGGGGGAGGGCCCAGAGCAGTCTCTACAGTTACACATCACCAGGTTTTTTTTCAACATGGTTTGTTCCACACAGGTTGGCGGGGGGCTGTGCAGGGCGGGAACTGGGCTGGGGACCTCCGGCATGGGAAGCACACCCCAGTTCAGCATACGGGTCCCCACAGGCTGGAGCCGGGATTCGATCCTTGGTCCCCAGGGCTACAAAATGAGTGTTTAACCCACTGAGCCATCCTGGTTTCCCCCCAAATTTTCTTTAGTGAATGTGTTTTGCTTGTTATAGGCAAAAAAGTGTTTGAGGTTCTTGCTTTCACTTTTGATTAGAAACATTTTAAAATACACAGAAAGATAGAATATTCTAAAAGCACTTCTATTCCCATTACCAAATTTTCACATTTTGCTATGTTTGCTTCATTCATTATTAAGCCATAGCCATTGTAACACTCTACCCTAATTTAGTTTTTATATCTAAAAATAATGACTTTTAAAAAATAATTACAATAACATTATAATTCCTGAAAAAAGTTAACAATAATATCATTTTGTACCCAGTTCATACTCCAATTTCTCTAATTTTCTCCTAAATATCTCTTAGAGTTGGTTGGTTCAAATCAGGATTTAATAAAGAATCTGTTGTAGCATTTGGTGTTATGTGGAGTTCTTTTTAAGAAACCTGACTTAATTGGAACTTTGTGAGCAATTAAAACAGTTTCATGAAGAAGGTATCATTTGAGGGTATGTCAAAATTGACATGAGTAGAGAAGCAAGGAGGTCATTTCAGGAACAGAAATCAAAGTGAGAAAATGTTAAGAGAGACATGTAAGACAGGCAAGAAAGTTTGCAGATGTGTTCGAAGAGTGGTATGGAGCCTAGTTTATTTGGATCAAAGAAAAGAGAGTAATAGGGGATAAAATAACCAAAATAAATGGGAGACAGATCATGAAGAGCCTTGAAGTTGTTTCCAGCACACTCTGTAGAGCACTTGAGAATTTAAGTGTGCCCCAGATGTGAATAACCCATCAGTCCATGTGTCTGCAGGACAGTAGCTGTGTTTGATACATCTGTGTATCCCTGGCGCCTAGCAGAGCATACCTTGTGGGATGCTCAGAGTGTATTCATTGTTGGAAACATGGTGCTATTGAAAGATTTTCAGTTGGAGACCAACCTGCTAAAAATCTTTGGGAAGATTTAGAAAATTGATTGGTAAGGACGGTGAGTTGAATAAGAATTTAGAGATGAGAGCTAGCTGAATGGATTGTAGCAACTGAGGAAGTCTTCATAGAGGAGATGGAGCTTAACTAACCTAGATGTGGAAACAACAAAGGCAAAGGTGAGTTAGGAGTGAGTCAAGGATAGTGAAATGACAAGTGAGGAGAATATACTTTGGGGTGTTTTGGGAAATGAGATTCCAAAGATAAGGTCAGGAATATTAGGCCAGGTGCCTAATATTGGCCAAGGATCTCTGTTGTTACTTAATAAATGACCTCTGATCATCCTTGAATTCAAGATAGGGGTTTTTTAAAAATTGTATCTACCTATGTTCTTTCACATAAGAAGAACTTTTAATACAATAAGAAAGACAAAATTGGATGAGATTATTCCGAGACTAAAAAAAATCAATAACTCAAGAAAGCCTAGATGAGGGGATATTAAGTCAGAATTATATTGGATTGTGTTCATTTTAAATTTGTTAGACAATCGACATATGATACTGGGTACAAACGCACATACAAACTGGGAATGTGATTGGCAGTGTTAGCAACTTTAGTTTAAACTTAAAGAAAGCAGAATGTTTGCTCAAAACCACTTACTGTACTCTTACCGAAGTTTGACAGTTTGTCCCCCTTCCAGAAGGACGTAAGGTGTGGGGATTGGTGTAGAACTGAAAAAAAACTAGCTATATTTACCTTGCTGCCCAGCAAATGACTGTAGCTTGTGTGGATTATTTGGCGGTAGTTTTCAAGATTTCCTGAGCACAGGGATCACCTGGAGAGTTCGTAAAAAAGAGGAGTTTCCCAGGCACTAGCCCCATGCATTCTGACTGTTGGTTGGGAAGGCAGTTTGGGCAAACAAGCACATGGGAAATTTACCTTCATAAAACAGCCTGTATGGTTCGGTTATAGATCATCTATGGACCACACTTTGAGAAACTTCTCTAAAGGACCTAGTATCTTTCCTTAGATAAGAATATGTGTATAACTGGTACAATTAAAAAATGAGTTTTAGTTAAAATAATCTTAAAAAAAAATTTTTAGGACTATCTTCAGCTGCAAATAACAGAAAACACAGCCAACACACAGCCAACAGTCTTAAACAAGTAAGTTTTTGTTTGTTTTTGTCTCAGGCAATAAGAAGTCTGGAGACAGACTGTCCAGGGCTGGTCCTTTGCTCTTAGAAATTCAGTGTCTTCAAGGAGCCAGGCTCCTTCTTGTTTTCTGCTGCCCTTGTCTTAGGGATTCAACCCTAAGACACAAGATGGCTGCTGAACATCAAAGTATCACATCCATACTTCAGGGAAGAGAAAAGAAAAATGTACAGGCCAGACGCACTGGTTGCTTTTACAAAGTGTTCACAGATGCTTTACCAGCAAAGTAAGCTAAGGTCTATTGGCCAGAACTGGGTCACATTGCCATCCTAGCTGCAACATTCCCATAATAAACATTATTATGGAAATAAGAGCAAAGTTCTATTGGGTCAGGAGGCAAAGAGAACTTAATATTGCTGGGAGAAGGAAAGTGGAGTGGAATGAAAGGGAAAGGAAGGGCTAGAGGCAAGAGAGAGAAGTAGTATTTGATCTGGGCCTCGAGGGATGAGAAGGATTTTGCCAAACAGGAAAAACAGGGACGTGCATGATAGTCTAGGGAGGTATGCAAGTATGTGGTCACTGGGAAGCAGCACTTAGCATACAGAGCATGTGAGAGGAGTGGCTGATGAGGCTGACAAGGGAGACTGGCTCCAGAATGGTCCTTAGGGTAAGAAGATAAGCATGTCTGTTGTTGTCATCATGATTCTGCGTGTTTAAGTACATCACATTGCAAAATTTAGGCTAAAAACAGCACAATAACATCAGAGTAACTTGAAATAATAGGCAGAGGCAACTTGAAACAATTTAATTAAGTGAACACACTTAAGTAGGATAATACAGTTGATTAAAACTGTATTTCGTATACATATATATACAAATACATATGGGGGTGACAAAAAAAAGTATACAAATTTTAAGAGATGTTATCTACGTATGACTTTTCGAAGTTGAATTGAGTTACAGTAGCAATGTGTAGTATAATATTCGCTCAAAAGTAGCATTAATCAAATGAGTGCTAACGTCACTGTGGGATGGGCAGGACAATCAAAATGGCAGCATCACGGTTGTCTTTCAAGTAGCATAAGACTCTTTGGAAGTAGTATTTGAAACTGGAGAACATTGTGGAAGTACAATGACAATGGAGGCGTGAGTCTGCAACAGAACCTCCAACAAGCCCAACAATTGCACGCATTCATAACTTTGAGATGCATGGTAAAAACGGCATGCACAGCGATACAAATGGACACTTCGGTTCACGTTGCTCAAGCAGTAGTTCGCTGTAATCAGAAGTGTCTGGACACTGATGGTCACCACTTTGAGCACCTCTTGTAATTGCAGAAGTCAAATGTGACTTGTATTTGTCTTTTGTTATTGGTATATATTGAATATTACAGTTTTAATATAGTTTTTTCTTTTCTTAAAATGTGTATACTTTTTTTGGCACTGTGTGTTTGTGTGTGTGTGTGTGTAGAGAGAGAGAGAGGCAGAGACAGAGGCAGAGACAAAAATATAATAATACAACAAACCCTCATAAACCCAAAACTCAGCTACAACAATCATCTATTTGTAGCTATTTTTATTTTATCACAGTCCCATCTACTACCCCCTACCACTGGTTTATTTTTAAATAATCTAAAACATTATATTATAACAAACACTCTATATGGTAAAAACAATTCATTATGAGAACAATTCATTATGAAAACTATTTCCACTACATTAACTGCTCTCAGTTATTACCTGATCATTTTCAGGAACTAACCTTGTGGGTAGAAAAAGAGTTTTACTTTAAACACATGGCAGCTTTGTTTTAATAGCTCTGATCTCTTTTAATCATAATGATGAGTGAAAAGGTGATGAGACTATGTTTGAAGCCTGGGCTAATGGTCATGCTGATGATGATAGGAAAAGGCAACCACAAATGTGATCAAACATTGGGTTTCTCAGGGAGATTTAGACTTTCTAGCTATGTATTTATAGCTATGAAAGTAACACTTGCTATTGAAATTTCTGCAGGAAAACTGTTATTATGAGTCTGAAATTCTCTGATTCCCGATCACCCCCCCCCACCTCCCACTTTTTTTTTCTCATTGAGAGGTTCTTATTCTTGCAGAGGTCATTTTATAGCTGTTCTCAGCCAATGGAGAAGGGAGTAAACTGTTTTGGAAGAGTGAGGTCTGTGGCTTGCTCATTCCTGTATCTCTGCTGTGCTGGCACGTATTAGGTATTCCATAAATGTTGTTGAATGAATGAGAAGGTGAACTGTTCTGTTATAGCAGAATAGATTGAATTGTGGTAACACTGACTTCTGGCTGTTCACCATGATAAGAAAATATATAAATGAATACATTTTTGTTAGGTTACTTTGGTAAAGAATTTATTTACAGAAAATACAGCCATGTGACACCAGATGACATCTGTAATAAACATCTAAATGAAGGGTTGGTAAGTACTATGCATTACCACAGTCCACCCCTTGTGTATTTGGCATCCAAACACACCTCTGTTGGTTATCTAACTTCCAGATAAAGACAAAAGCAAGATTATACCTCCACCTAACAAAGTACAACCATCCCTTGTACAACAGAAAACATTCTAATCCTCTCCCCACAAAGAATACAAAGTCTACTCATCTTTGGGTAATGTTTATCCCTTTTCTACATGATATGCATCCTCCCCGTTCATATTCTGTACCTTAAATACTGAGATGTAAGGCTAAATACTAGTAATACTTTTTGTTAGATAGGAGAATGGGAGAGGGGAAGATAAAATAAATTGGTTTATATAGATAAATATATTCATGTCAAAATAAGGAAAAAATACTCATAATTTTTGCACTTTTTGTAATTGGTCACAGGGTTGCAGTGTTATTTAGAACTACCTTCTTCTACTATTGCATTCCTTTACTCTCAGCAATCACCTCAGCTGGTTCTGATCTGGTGGGGAGACCCAAACCTTTGTTCCTGAAGAGTCTGGCCCTTTAACAGTCCTACCTATAAGGGCGATAGTAGCTTTTCACTGGCTTTAATCAATAGTAATGTGTGACCACCTGCATTCTAGACATTCTCATCCTTACTTCTATTGTATAGTAGCTTCTCAATTTCCCCTTATTAGTCAGGATCAATCACCACAGTAACCCTGTTCCTTGCCTATTGATTCACTGGCTATGGCCACTTTGTTCATAAGCTCACTGAGCAAGAGCAGTGGCTGGAGAAAGAAAGTGACTAATATTCTCAGGACAGGTCTTCTCACCCACTTGATTATTAACATCTGCCTCTACTGAGTTTGCTCTTTGTAAGCATTCACATAGAACACAAATATCTTTTTACCTTCTGTGACCATTTATATACCTCTAATCACATGCCATTTCCCCTGACCTTCTTGTCATCAGTTTTCCAATCATGTTACTTCTGTGTCCCCGACCATCAAGCCAAATCATTAGCCTCTATCATGAGTTAGTCTATCTGTGTACACCTGACCATCTCTCTTTTCAGGCACAACGAACATCAGTTACACTGTTTGGAAGTTCTGTCCACTGAGAGGGATTTCCTTCACATCATCCTTAGCACCACCTTGGAGTAAACTGTAGTGCTGCAACCATCCACTTTTGAATACAGCCAGCCTATCATATAGGACAATTTGTACACTAACCCTAAGTTGTTTTATTCCTTAGTCAACTGATCATAGGGAAGCCATAGATGCAGGTAAAGAGGGAGGAGGCAATATGGTAAGAGCATAGGCATAGGTATCTGTGCTACTTGCTCAAATAAGTTATTTGTATTATATCTTCAGGGCCTGCTTGAGCCCAATCTCCCAATCGTGTAGGTATACAGTGATCCCTTGTTTTTCGCGGTTAATGGGGACCAGAGCCTTCCGCGAAAGCTGAAAAACCACGAAGTAGGATTTGCCCCTAGGAATTTTCTCATTGGTCGATGTCGCACCGGAAACCCATCACGCGCCTTTAGGAGAGCCCGTGGGATGGACTCTGAGTCACCTCATCTCTGTGTTTGACATGCAGGGATCCTTCTCTCTTGCGCATCCACATGAAACAACGCTCCTTTCCGCCATGTGGCTGCCGACATGGTTGTATTTTTTCATTTTTATTTTTTGATGAATATTTTGGGGAAACCCGCGAAGCACTGAAGCCGCAACCCATGAAGCGCGAAGTGGCAAGGGAACACTGTATAGCACTTCGGTGCTAATGGATATTGCTAGGCATGCCCAGCTTTGTGGTTTGGTGGATGGACAGCTCACAGCAGATCAGGTGGTTAAGGATCAAGCATTGAATTTTTACTGAGACCCAGAGCTATTTCTCCAAAGGAGAGTAGTTACCTGCAGAGGCTAACACAGCTTTGCTCCAAAATGCCAAGGGTCGAGGCTGTGATTCACCTCTAGGGGCCTGCCAAAGGCTTCATAAAGCATTTCTGTCTGCCATAGACATTTCAAACACCATCGTATTTGCTTGGTCTTAACAAGTAGCAAAGCAGCTTGCATGGTGGTCTGGACCTACAGACTGCAGATTCTTCTCTTGTCCGGAGCCCCTCTCAAAACTGGCAGCTTTTCAGGTCACTCAATAGATGGGTCAGAGCAGCATTCCCAAACGAGATATATGTTACCTTCAAAATCTGTAGAGGTTCATTGGGTATTGTGCTTATTTCTTTTCTTTTCTTTTCTTTTTTATTTATTTATTTATTTTTATTTTTGACAGAGAGAGAGAGAGAGAGAGAGAGAGAGAGATACAGAGACAGAGAGAGAACTGAACTGGGGGAGCTCCCAGTTCAGCATATGGTTCCGCACGGGCCAGGGCCGGGATTCGATCCCCAGTCCCCGGTGCTGCAAAGTGAGTGCTCAACCCACCGAGCCATCCCGGCTTCCCCTGTGCTTATTTCTTAGAGATAAGAGGAGCCAGGTAGAACAATCTGTTCATTATCTTGAAGGGGTTAGCTCAAATGCTCCAGACCACGGGACCCCTAGAAATAATACTGAGGTGATAGGCTCCTGAATTTTTGTGGGATTTATTTCCAACCCTCTGCTATATATGTGTTACCAACGTGTCTACATAGTGGCCACTTACTGATCATCTAGTACAATCCACATGACATCATCCATGTCATGGACCAACACGATGTTCTGTGAAATGAAAAGGTGACCAAGGTCCCTGCAGACTAGATCATGACATAATGCTGGAGTAATGATACAGCCCTGAGGTGATACAATGAAGGTGTATACTGGTCCTACTGGCTGACAGCACATGGCTTCTGATGGCCTTTACTAACAGGTACAGAGGAAAAATTATTCACCGGGTCAATAGCTGTTTCCCCAGTACCAGGGAAGAAGATGATTTCTTTCAGCAAAGAAGCCACAGCTGGAAGAGCAGCTACAATGAAAGACACCACATGATTGAGATTATGTTAAACTGCTTTCATTCTCCAAGATCCACTTGTCTTCATAGGCCAAATTAGCAAGTGGAATGGGGATGTGTTAGGAGTCATCACGACTGTATTGCCCAAGTCTTTGATAGTGATACTAATCTCAGGAATGTGGAATTGCTTTTAGATTACTGTACTGGTAGGGAGAAGCAATACTAAAGGCTTCCACTTGGCCTTTCCTAACATAACAACTCTCATTCATGAATTAAGAAACCACTGTGGGGATTCTGCCAGTTGCTGAGTATGCCTATGCCAATGAGACATTACAGAAGTGGGAAAATAACCAGAGGATGGTTGTGGGAACCCACTGGGCCCACTGTGAGATAAACCTGAGGCAGAACTCCGTTGATCACGTGACAAACATGAACGCTTATTCTGACCAGTGGACCACAGTGACATTTTTAGTTATTCAGACATTAGCATTAGTTCAGAGCTAGGGTCCAGTTTTCCCTAAAATGTTTATTTCTCTTTTCTCCAGGCACTGTTATTCAGGAACAGGGCTGCAGTTCCTATTAGGGAAAGCTTAATTAATTAATTGAAGATTTCCAGGAGAAATGATTTTTAAAGATTTATGTTATTTGGGGAAGCCGGGATGGCTCAGTGGGTTAGGCGCTCACTTTGCAGCCCTGGGGACCAAGGATCGAATCCTGGCCCCTGCCCGTGGGGACCCATATGCTGAACTGGGGAGTGCCCCCAGTTCAGTTCTCACCGGGGCAAGACCCCAGCCCAGTTCCTGCCCTGTGCAGCCCCGCCCACCTATAGAATGAAACTATATGGAAAAACCGATGATGTGCAACTATGGAGACTATTCTGGGCCCTCCCCCTTCTCTCTGTCTCTGTATCTCTCTCTCTCTCTCTCTCTGTCAAAAACAATAAATAAATCTTAAAAAAAAAAAAGATTTATGTTATTTGAGAGAAGATGAGAGAGAGAGAGAGAGAGAGAGAAGTGGGGAGGGCCCAGAGCAGTCACCATAGTTGTACATCATTAGTTTTTTGACATAGTTTCATTTCACACAGGTGGATGTGGGGCCACGTGGGGCAGAACTGAACTGGGGGCCTCCCCCATGGGAGACAAGGACCTTCGCCACCATCCTAGCGGTTATTAGTTGTGCCGCGCAGTTCAGCATGTGAGTTTGCACAGGCTGAGGCTGGGATTCCGTCCCTGGACCTCGAGGCTGCAAGGTAAATGCTATCCCAGCATCCCTGTTGGGTGATCCTGGCATCCCCTACAGTATAAAGTTTTGGCTGTGTAGGAGGTTCTTTCTTTAAGGGGACCTGGATTCCCTTTACTGCAAGGGGCTGTAGGTCTTTGAGCTTGTTCCAATTTGGGCATTGGTTGGTTGATATAAATTGGTAAAATATGCAATTCTTCAGTGTGAATGTCACCTCTACACAGGTTATATTCTGTACCTCATCCTATGGGGCATGCTGTAAGTTAAATCTTATTGGGATGGGAGGAACAAGAAGTAGTGGGAGTGGGTCCCTAGGAGAACCTGTGGTCCCCTGCAAGGGGAAGCCATTATGAGTTCTTTAGACAAGGAGAGTCTGTCACAAATTCTTAATGGGATAATAGGAAAAAATAAAAATAAAAATACTGAAGTATAATTGAATTTTGCCTTTCAAGTATGATCAATTCTTTAAAGATAATTTCATCACATAAAAACAGATGGAATGTGTCTCTTTTTGAAAGAGAGGTTGGATGGAAATTGGGTTTCATGGACTACATTCATTCTATTATGAAATCCACACATTTGTGACAGCAGTAGCTAGGGTAGAAATTACCACTGGCAATTTAAACCGCTGTTAGTCATGGATTTTATGTCACCTTGATTAAAAGAAAGTTGTGACTCATTTTTTCAAGGTGATGTATTTGTAATAGGATACTGTTCTCTGTGGTACTTTTTGCGAGCATTCACCATGAGTGAAAAACTGTAATAATAGGTTTAAACTATTTTGGGAAATAAATCTATGAAAAGAATTTGGAACCTTGTGTACAGAATGTAGTTATGCTTACAGGAGTTCAAACACAGTATAGCAAGCATACTGTGGGCACCCATTCTATGTCAGGCATTGTGCTGGGGTACAGATAAGATATAGCTTTAGGTATAAACTAAGGGGCATACAATCTACCTGCAAGCTTAGCTAAATTGTCCTGGTTCAATACAGAAATTGGGCTCTGCTTTTTCAATGGAGTCAGAAAAAATATTGAAAAGAATCAAGATGATTCTGGAAACAACATACCAGCACCTCTTTAAAAAGAAAAAAAAAAAAGTACTTCAAACTGTACACAATTATAATAAGGATACATTCATTATAAAAAATATAAACAATAAAAAAGAAGAAAATAAAAATTATCTATAAGTGCTTCCAAAGTTTTCTGTGGGCCCTTGCATGCACATACCCAAATACATATTTTTCACAAGAATACGGTAAGTCCAATATTTAATGTTTTTCAGAGACCTAGACAACATCAAGGAAAGTATTTGGAATTTTTTAAGAAAAAGGGAAAGTATTCTGTGATTGTCTTTTAAATTGTCCCCTGATAATCCTGCTTATTTTATTTATGTACTATTTGGGGGTTAATTGTTAGGGCTGAAACTGTTTGAGTGTCCACTTTGACGGGAAATTTAATATGTTTGTGAGAGTATGTTTTGCTTCGTGGTTTGAAAGAGAGATTGAGTCTTTTTAACCCATTTACACTTAAAGTAATTATTGACAAATATGTAGTTATTGCCATTTTATTATTCTATTTTTTTTCTCATTAAAACAGTAGCACCTTTCTTTTTCTTTTCTTTTTTTTAATTAAATTTATTGGAACCTTGAGATCATCATGCTAAGTGAAATAAACCAGGCAGAAAAAAAAATCAAGACTCATATGACTTCACTCATATGTGGCATATAAAACTGACAGCAACAAAGAAATAAAAAAGCATGGGCACAGTCAATAGTTAAGTGTTACCAGAAGGTTAGGGGACATCAAATATATTATTCTATTTTTTGATATTTTCTTTTTCATCTTAAAAAAGTCTCTTCAAGATTCCTTGTAATACTGGTTTGGTGGTGAATAACTCCTCTAGCTTTTTCTTGTCTGGGAAGCTCTTTATCTGTACTTCAATTCTAAAGGATAGCTTTTCTTAACCTTGGTGTAGGCCCTTGTTTCTCATCACTTTGAGTATTTCTTGCCAATCTCTCTGGCTTGCAAAGTTTCTGTTGAGACATCAGCTGACAGTCTCATAGGAACTCCCTTGTAGGTAGGAAAACTGCTTTTCTCTTGATGCTTTTAGACTTCTTTCTTTGTCTTTAACCGTTGGCATTTTCGTTATGATATGTCTTTGGTGCAGGCCTGTTTTGGTTCCTCTTGTTTGGGACTCTCTTCCCTTTCTGGGCTTGTATGTCTATTTCTTTCACCAAGTTAGGAACGTTTTCAGTCATCATTTCTTCAAATAGTTTTCCAATGACTTGCCCTCGCTCTTCTCCTTCTGGTGCCCCTATGATGCAAATGTTGGTATGCTTGATGATGTCCCAGAGGCTCCTTAAACTACCCTCTTTTTTTTAATATTATTTTTTCCATTTGTTGTTCTAATTGGGTATTTTCTGCTACCTTATATTCGAAATCACTGATTTGATTCTTTGCCTTATCTAATCTACTGTTGATTCACTCTAAGTATACTTCATTTCAGTTATTATAGTTTTTATTACTGGTTCTTTTTTATTTTATCTCCACTTTTATGTTTCCTATCTCTTTGTTAAAGTTTTCCCTGTGACCATTGAACATTTTTATAACCAGTGTTTGGAACTCTGCATCTGGTAGATTGATTGTCTCCATTTTGTTTAGTTCTTTTTCTAGAGCCTCATTCTGTTCTGTTATTTAGGACATGTTCCTTTGTCTTCCCACAAGCTGCCTCCCTGTGTTTGTTTCTATGTATTATGTATGGCTTCTGTGCCTCCCAGTCTTAGTAGAATGGCCTTATGGTGTTTATGGGACCCAGTGGTGCAGTCTCCCTAGTCTCTAGAGCTGGGTACTCCAGGTGTATCCCTTGTGTGTGTTGTGTGTGCCCTCCTGTTGCAGTTGAGCCTTGGTTACTGTTTGCACATAAGTGGGAGAGATTGACCCTCTGGCTGAATAGTTGTGAGGACTGGTCATGACTCCAGTGGAGAAGCTGTGATGCAAGGGCTGACCCTACAGAGCAGGGTTCACTTTAGTGGGTCTCTGGTACCTGCCCAGTCTGCCCTTTGGGTGTGTCAGCTTGTTCCAAGCTGGCCACCAGGCATGCCAGTCCTGGGGCCTCATGGAAGGGAACATGCCTCAGGCCAAGTTTAGCTGCAGTCTGTGCTCTGGCCGAGGCCACCTGGTATGAACCACAAAGCAATCTGCAGATGGCCACCACCCAAACTGGAGTTGCCTCGAGGGGTCAAGCCACAAACCAAGGCTGGCTGCTGCCAGGGCTGGGCTTAGGGATGCTCAGTAGAGGTATGGGGCACAGGGAAGCCAAATGTGGCTTCTTTGGGTTTTGTGAAACTTTGAGAGATTTTATGAAAGTTTACAGCATGAGCTAATCGAGGTTGTATGGAAACGTGACTATAAGAGGCTTGGGTGTGCCAGAAACTTGGGTGGGGCAGGATCTCAGAGAATCACTAGGGTGGGGCTGAGGAAAAGTGATAGCCAGTTTGATGGAGATTCAGATATGGCGGCCACCTGCATCGGCACCCAAAAGGGAGAGGGCTGAACAAAGAAACAATGGTTTCTGCCAGTTCCTCCCTCTGGGAGAAAGCTGCCCCTCCAGCCCTCACCCTGAAGCTAGACAACTCAATTGCTCCCCATATGACTTGGCACCTTTCAAGCTGCTGCCCCAGCACTGGAGCTCAGAGCAAGTGAGCCCATCATCAGATAAGTCTGTGCATGGGCCCTTTAAGAGGAGTGCCCAAGACTGCAGCTGCCCTCTTCTCACTGAGCCACAATCTCCTCTGGTTTTCACAGCCAGAAGTTATGCAGACTTCCCTTCCCGGCACTGGCCCCTGGGCTGGGGATCCTGATGTGGGGCTGAGAGAAGGAGGGAGAGAGAGAGAGAGAGAGAGAGAGAGAGAGAGAGAGAGAGAGAGAGAGAGAAGACAGGAGGGCCTAGAGTGGTCTATAATTACACATCATTAGTTGTGACATGATTTCATTCCACACAGTTGGATGTGGGGCTGTATAGGGAGAGAACCAAACCAGGGGCCATCCTGGCAGGTACCAGTTGCACCTCAGTTCGGCATATGGGTTTGCACGGCTGGGACCAGGAATAGAACCCTTACCTCTTGATTGCAAGGCAAGCACCCAACTGCTGAGCTATCCCAGCATCGCCAACTTCAGGCAATTCTTAATGGTGGCTGTTCTGTAGTTTAGTAGTAATTGATGTGGTCCTGAGAGAAGGTGAGCACAGCATTTACCTACTCTGCCATTTTGGCTAAAAAACGCTGCTTTCTGACGTTTGAGATACCCTGTACTTATAGCAGTGACTAGCACTAGGTAAACACTGTTGTAGATATTATTTTCCTCTGACTCATTAAGTCCCATTACCTTTACAAGGAGGGTCCCCTCCTCAGGCTGAACCATTGTCTGCTCTAACATCCCCACTTTGGAGACAATAGCATGTCTCCAAAAAGTCTGGTCTGCCTATACTCTTCCTTACTGTTCCGAATGGAACACCTTCCCTCTCAGACTAAGTGTATAAGAGGGACGTCTACTCTTGGGCCCTGGCATTGAAGCATACGATTCTGTTCTGGCCAAACAGGACACAGGGATGGACATGTGATCCAATTAGTCCACTTAGAATGCATATTGGAATGTAGTGGGAAGGAAAAATCATTACTGAGATTCTCTCTTTCGCTGGGACCCCTAGCATTACTGGTGACCTGGTGTTGTTGAGGGCCATGACGTAGTCAAAGGTAACACTGTGAGGAGGCATAGCTGAGAGATGGGGTGAAACAAAGTCCTGGTGACGTTTCTGAGCTCTAAGATTGAACAGTGCCTAACATTAGACCTATCCTTGGACTATTGGTTTTGCTTGAGTCAGAAAAAAATAGTGCTATACACTGAATATCCATGCCCCACCAAATTAATAGGTGGAAGTGTAATACCCAGTGAGATGGTATTTGGAGGTGGGGCCTTTGGGAGTTCATGAGGGTGGAGTCCTCGTGAATGAGATGAGTGTCCTTATAAATGAGACCTCAGAGCTCCCTAGCCCCTTCCCCCAGATGAGGACATAGGGAAGGCAGTTGCTTGTGAACCAAGAGACAGATTATCACCAGATACTGAATCTGCTGGGTATCTTCAGCTTGGCTTCCCCTGTGAGAAATACATGTTTGCTGCTTATAAGCTCCCCAGTCTGTGGTATTTTGTTATAACAGCTAAACAGACTAAAACGAGTACTGATGAGCACACCATTCTGCCCAGTGCTGTTGTCAGGCAAAACGGTTTCTGGTGCTTGATACGACTGAGGCTATCATAAGAAATAAACTGGGGAAGCCGGGATGGCTCAGTGGGTTAAATGCTCACTTTGCAGCGCCAAGGACCGAGGATCGAATCCCGGCCCCAGCCCGTGCGGACCCATGTGCCGAACTGGGGAGTTCCCCCAGTTTAGTTCTCTCTCTGTCTCTGTCCCTCTCTCTCTCTGTCAAAAACAATAAAAAAATAAATAAAAATAAAAAGATAAAAAGAAATAAACTGTTCTAGTGACCAACAACTCATCCTCTGAGGGTGGGGCTATATCCCCTGATAGGTATGTTCTTACACAGATAAGTAGGCCCCTTAAGTTGTTTACTGCTTTGGAATATACAGGGTGTCCCCCCAAAATGTAAACACACCTTGAATGACTATAAAGTCAGTGTTTACAGTGTATTTTCAAAATTTAAAAGAACCTACAGAAATAAATAATTTTTTTTTTTTGGTCAACGCCTGTTTTCAAACTGATGACTTCTCTGGTTCAGGCCCTGTTGGCAACGTGAAGTGATGGAATCACAAACATCAAGAATCTTTTTGTTTGGTATTTGTGCGCCATCTCGTTCAATGGCTGCCTTCAATTCATTGACTGTTGCCAGTTTTGTACTGTAAACTTTCTCTTTTATGTATCCTCATTAAGATAAAAAATGTCTAGTGGCACGAGATCTGGTGAACACGGTGGGTATTCCGTGTTCACCAGACCTTACCCATTACTTCAAATTGGTTAAACCTGAAAAGGAGAAAAAATAATGTGAGTTATCAGCTGTTAAAATGTATATACATTTTTTTTGGACACCCTGAACGGCTCTTGACAAGCATGTGCCTCTTGGGCACAAGCCACCTGTGGTCCTGGAGGCTATATATTACATATCAAGCCCACACCTCTGTGTGGAGATTTACCATCTTGCTACCACCCAAGACTGTTTCTGTCTGTAAGTTCCCTTAATAAGCTCTGCATTTGATTCTGGAGATATCTGCCTCTTTTTGGTGTCTCGGCTCCATCCTCCTTTGATAGCTGGTTCCAGTACCCCTTAGAAATTTTCCCACTAGCTGTGATCATTAACAATGTTCGCCCTTTCTGAGGCATTCACCTGATCCGTAAAATCACCATGACATAGCCAGCTCTAGGACGCCTGTTGTTACAGCTTAGCCATCGATCTCTCTGATGACCTCCTTTCAGCAGCCCCAGCAGAGAGAAGCACAGTGGGGTTCTTTAAAAGCTGGATCCCAAAGGCTTGTTATGCCAACAGCTCACCACAGTTAACTCTGGTAACCACAACTGGCCTGGGCAGTCCTGAGGCAGATTACGGACCCCTACACTGTGGGCAGCTTCCCTTGCAGTGCTAGGCATAGGAAGAACCCACCACCGATTCCTCACTGAGGTGGAAAATAACCCCAGAAGTTTGCTCTCTAAGCTTGAGACAATGCAGAAATGAGAGCTTTCTGGAGAAATCCCTCCTCCCCACAGTCTGTGATTCACCATCTCTACCAGGCCCCCTCCCCCACACCAGCAAGGCCTAGGCATTTCTTTCAAGAGAGTAATAATACCTTACATTTGAAAAGCACTGGAGTGTTCTACCTCTTTCAAAGTACTTACTTGTGCATCCATCATCTCATTAGGCTACCAGATTTGCTATTTTTTCCTTCAGATTCTTTTTTTTTTTCAACTCACATCCAGCAGAGAAATTTTTTATATGGCTTTCAATGAGCCTTGAGAGAAGAAAATCAGAATTCAATCCAAGAGTGAAGCTTTCCTAGAGCCACAAATATAGTCCTTCTATCATATGCCAAAAATAATAAAGGGGCAGAAGGCTAGATTCCAGAGAAAAGAACTGCGGGTGGGAATTAAAATGTGGGTTCTAGTTCCAAATCTGCCACTAAGGAGCTGTGTGACTTGGACAAGCCCCTGAATCTCTCTGTGCTTTGGTTTCTTCCTTTGTAAAATGGTGGCTTTGAGGTTCCCTGGGGAGGTTGGCTTTGATATTTTCTGAAGACCTTTAAAGCTCTCAGAGTTAAAGAAAAACTCTGAGGGTTTATGGCTTGGGGAATAATGGAGCCCTAAGGGACTAATTTATAATCAAGTTGGCACATCTGAATAAGTCCAGCTGCTATTTGGGGGCATGCAAAGGAGAGCCCCCATCCAGCTCCTATCCTCCCCTCGCCAGGAGCCATGGCACAAGGAGACCCAGAGTTGAGCATGGCCGATATCCCAGAAACTCCAGGTTCCTCCTTCAGGACCACTTCTGACAGCAGTGGTTGGCTGGTGGTGGGTAGCTGGTTAAATGAAGGATGAGGGCCTGACCACTCACAAAGTGCTGGACTCTTGATAGGCCAGGAAACCCTGTGGCTTGTGGAACCACAGATGTCAGACTGGTTCTTGAAACAGAAGGGAAGTTGTACCAGGCATTTTCCTGGAGACATGGCCTGTGTAGGTCTTGGCAGAGCAGGGTAGTAGGCCCTCCTTAGCAAACAGGGCCTGACCTGAGCATCTTTCTTGCAAGTTCAACCTTCTTTTTACAACCTCGCCAGTGGCCAGCGCTCTGCCCAGTGGAGAGGTAGACAGATGCCTCACCCCCACGAGCTTTCTGTATAACTACGCTCGCCACTGTATCCTCGCCCTTCCTTGCATTTCCAGTGACTACTTTGAGAAAATAGGATGTCAGTGGTTTCTCTTGCCTCACTGGAGCCTTAATTATGTATCTTTTGAGAGCAAGGGTTATGAGATGTCACACTGCTTCCCATCTTACTCAGCATCATTTTGGCTCTGAGCTTACCTTCAACCTGTCCCCTCTCCATCACCAATACAAACAAACAAAAGCAAATGAACAAACCCCCAACCAACTACCACCACCACGAACAACAAGAAAACCTCTCCCTGTGGGAGGAGGTGGGTGAGAGATCTGGGGTGGGGGAAGTAGAGAGAGGACATCAAATACATGGTTGATGGAAAGAGAGCTGATTCTGGTGGTAAGTACATAATGCAAAGAACAGACAATGTAATATAGAATTGTACACCTGGAAACAATGTAATTGTTATCAACCAATGTCACCTCCAATAACTTTAACAATAATAAAAAAAAATAACAAAACCTCTCACTATCCTCTTAGGAAAATTTTTTTTTGTTCCTAAACTAATTCATGTTAAAGTGATGATGGCTGCTAAGGTGTATTTTTGAGCCAGTTTGGCAGAAACACTCCCATTAAAGGAACAGCATCAAATTTACAATGGGAGATACTTTTTGTCTTTCAAGAAAGACGTTTTCTGGTTCCTCCAGTTATGGAGAGAAGGCTGGGTCCTGGTGAGGTCAGAGCCATGAGACAGCAGCCTGGCCAATCAGAATTTCCCCTGCAGCAAGCAGTACCTCCTATGCATAATCAGACCTTCAGTAACACCCAACACAAAATCTGCCACATTGCATTTGCCAGCTTCCCTGCATTTCAAAGGTTATTTTGTTGTTTCTGGGATCTTCTCTCATTCTCCTTAAATTCTGGCCAAGCCGCTGAGGCCCCTGGCTCTGTGTTGGCTGTACTATCTGATTCTAGGATATGGTATCTTGACACCCTCTGAGAATTCAATTTGCCTGCCCTGCACCCCTCCAACACACCATTCCTATGCCCTCCTTAGAGAGTCTCTACTCCCCAACCTTAGCCTCAGGACATCATGGCCTGAGCTATAAACAGGACCGAGAAAGGGACACAATTCCATGAGGTAAAACCAAACTTGAATTAAAACCAGGAGACCACATGAGTCTCTGGAGCTTCCAGATCCACGTTACAAAGGAGCAACTTTCTATTCCAGGAGTTTGACAATTCTGAATTTTGACCTCTAACCAGTCATTTCTACCACTCACCTTGTCCCACCTGACTCCCCACAACAAGGTTACACCCAGTTCCCTCAACTTGGAAGTCCACTTGATTCTTCAAGGGGAAAGGCTAAGAAGGGTGACCCAGCTCTGCGGCGTCCTTCAGTGATCAGATGCTCTGTTTTTGCTAGCTTGTACTGGTGTTCACATGCACACATAGGCAAACCATAAAGGAATTTGCATGGATGTACAAATGGTGACCAAGCTAAAGTAATGATGTGAATAAACAAATATAAGAAAGGTTAAGTGGTCAGGGTAGGGTTAATTAGAGGGAAATAAAACAAAACAGAAGGTCTCACAAGGAGGTGGCTGAAAGCACAGATAAACAGAAGGGAATATACGTTCCAGAAGAAGACAACCAGGTACAAGACAAATGGCTGAAGCTGGGGAATCTGCAGCTGCAAGCAGAACTCACATCAATAAGCCCCTAAAAAAAAGAACAACCCAGCACCAGATGTTTCCAGCTATAACTGATCAATGAGCGGAAATGTCCCTGGAGCCCTGCATTCTAAGTCAGCACCAAATGGTGCAGGAGCTGACACCTGAAATTCAGTTCTCCGATGCTACAGGCAAAAGTGATCCCACAAGTCCACAATAAAAGCCCAATCTCCCTTCTCACGGTGCAGTTGTCCCTCTCAGACATCACCTGCTCGCCCTTCGAGCATATGAAATCTATCTGCCTTTCTTTTCTTACTTCGTCTTGCGATTCTTTCACAGCCCGCGAGCCCCAGCTACCGCTTTGCTTTGCATTAGAGTCTTCCTTAAGTTTGGAATTCTAAAATCTATTCAATAACACACAAGCTTCCATTGCAAAAACAAGAGCGCCCTAGCCATGGTCTTTCCCCGCCCCCACAGCCTGGGGCTGTCTTGGAGTTGGAGAAAAGGGACAGTCCCTGTCCAACCTCTGAGTCATCCCACCTGGCTCTGGAGGCCCCACACCTAAGCTCTCGGGTTAGAGATGTGGTCCTTTTAGTCGTCTGTGCATTCATTGGGCCTTTTCTAATCCCCGATGTTAATGTGTGGACAGCACAGCAGAAGCCATGGCAAGCCCCACGGAGAGGGGGAACACTCAGAACCTTTTGCTAGGTCCCAGTGTAGAGATTTTTAAAGATTTATTTTTATTGTTTTTGACAGAGAGAGAGAGAGTCAGAGACAGAGAGAAGGGGGAGGGCCCAGAGCAGTCTCCATAGTTGCACATCATTGGTTTTTCCACATAGTTTCATTCCACAGGTGGGCGGGGCTGCACAGGGCAGGAACTGGGCCGGGGTCTCACCCCGGTGAGAACCGAATTGGGGGAACTCCCCAGTTCAGCATATGGGTCCACACGGGCCGGGGCCGGGATTCGATCCTCGGTCCCCGGAGCTGCAAAGTGAGTGCTTAACCCACTGAGCCATCCTGGCTTCCCCCAGTGTAGAGATTAGTGATTAAGTTCCTTTAATGATTACTGATCAAGAGACTTAAGGGGGCCTTATAAAAAGAGATATGACTGCAAAGGAAGAAGGAGAAGGAGGGAGGCTTAGGGCTGAGGCTGGAGGAAATCTCCTAACCAGCAAAGCACGTTGCAAGGTCACCTCTGCAGCCAAGTCTGTGCTCTATGGATTCTTACAGCTGAGTGGATATAGGTGGACCTGGCCCAGCACAGCCAAACTGGAGCAGCCTAACCAACTTCTCTTATAGCAAAAGAGCTTTATCATCTCTAGGTCTCTAAAACCTCCCCACTGTTTCCCAGCTTATTGCTTCGGAGCCAGACGGACTATCACGGGCTACAGAAAAGGATCTTTGCTCAGTTCTGACTCACACACTTGCCAACAATAGTCAGGATCTTCAACACCAATACAACACAGTGACTGTGGGCCAACTCAGCTTTATGCGAAACTAAAATATGAAAATGCAGATTTCCCCTGAAATAATTAATTTGGAAGGTGATTATGTACTTTTTTAAGGATCTATTTTATTGTTTAGAGACGGTGACAGAGAAAGAGAGAGAAGAAATGAGGGCCCAGAGCAGTCTCCATAGTTGTACATCATGAGTTGTGATATGGTTTCATTCCACACAGGTGGGTGTGGGGCCACGTGGAGTGGGAGCCGAACTGGGGGCCTCCCGCATGGGAGGCGAGAACCTTCATCTCCATCCTAGTGGTTACCAGTTGTGCCGCAGTTCAGAATATGGGGTGGCACGAGGCAAGTCCTCAACTGCTGAGCTTTCCCTGTATCCTCAATTATATATTTTTCATCAATTAATTTAATTAAGTTTTGCCTTGCAAAACAATCGCTGAAGGGTTTGTCAGCTTTTGTCTGGTTCTGGGTTGTTGTTTTGTTTTGGTTTTTAAGATTATCTTTAGTATAAAATTATATAATCACTTTATCAAAATATTTGGGGAAAAAATTGAAAAAAAGAAAACAATCATCCTCTTAAAGCATTTATCACTGAGCCTTTGCAGATTTTCTTTCTTATCTTTTCTACCATCCACATTTTTTTCCTTCTAGACATTAAAGATTCATTTTGTTTTACATTTTAAAAAAGTAATTTAGGTACATGAAAAACAGTAACAGTCTCTCTCCTCCACCCTTATCCCCAGTCGTCACTGTTAAGTCTTACATATCTTTCCAGAAAATAGCTTTACATATACGGTGTGTGGCTGGGGAATAAGGTTGGCTTGTGCTGTGAGAAGCTAGGGGCAATAGAAAAAAATTTGCTTTGATTAGGAGTGTGGACACATGGACCAAGTAAATAGCTCCTCCTTTATGTCAGAATTGTAAGATTTAAAACTTGGGAGCTGCTAGGGATGGTGTTTCTGGCCATGTAACTAAAATAAATGATAGGAGAGCTGGAGAGAGAGCTTTGGTGCTATGAGAGATTCTCAATCTGGGGGGAAGCCGGGATGGCTCAGTGGGTTAGGCGCTCACTTTGCAGCCCCAGGGACCGAGGATCGAATCCCGGCCCGGCCCATGCGGACTCATATGCTGAACTGGAGAGTGCCCCCAGTTCAGTTCTCACTGGGGCGAGACCCCAGCCCAGTTCCTGCCCTGTGCAGCCCCTCACTCACCTGTGGAATGAAACTATGTGGAAAAACCAATGATGTGCAACTATGGAGCCTGTTCTGCACCCTCCCCCTTCTCCCTGTCTCTGACTCTGTCTGTCTCTCTCTCTCTCTGTCAAAAACAATAAATAAATCTTAAAAAAATAAAAATAAAAAATCTAGCCCTTTCTGAGGTTGATTCATGACCATGGCCTTCCTATGGTTTAGTAGTTCAACCTGTCTCAGAATTCATGACTAATAAATTTCCTCTCTGCTAAAATGTGTTTGTATTGGGTAGATGCCATGTGCCAACAAATTAGCACATTCACCATAAGCTTTTTACTTTCTCTGTACAATATTTATATTCATATTTTTAAAGAATAAACAATAGGGGATGCCGGGCTAGCTCAGTAATTGAGCGCTTGCCTCGCAATCACAATGTCCAGGGTTTGATTCCTGGCCCCAGCCTGTGCAAACCCATGTGCTGAACTGTGGCACAACTGATGACCGCTGTCTTGGCAGCGAAGGTTCTTGCCTCCTATGTAGGAGGCTCCTGGTTTGGTGCCCACCCTGTGGGGCCCCATATCCACCTGTGTGGAATGAAACTATGTCACAACGAATAATATACAACTATGGAGACTGCTCTGAGCCCTCCTCCTTCTCTCTCTCTCTCTTTCTCACCTCTCAAAACAATAAAATATAATAAATCATTTTTTAAAACAATAGCAACAAGTAACAAGAAGAAAAAAGTAATAAATTACACATTATCAAAATTAAAAACTTTTGTGCTTCAAAGTCATCATCATCAAGAAAGTGAAAAGAGGGGAAGCTGGGATGGCTCAGCAGGTTAAGCGCTTGCTTTTGCAGCTCAGGGTCCAAGGATCGAGTCCTAGCCCTCACCTGGGAGAGCTTCCCATGTGGGAGGACCCTGTTCAGCCTCTGGCTTGAGGGAGCGTGCCTCAGGGGGGCGTGCCTCCCATGCAGGAGGCTCCTGGCCCGGTTCCTGCCCTGCACAGCCCCTGCCCACCTGTGTGGAATGAAAGAAACCATGTTGAAAACTGATGACATACAACTATGGAGACTGTTCTGGGCCCTCCCCCTTCTCTCTGTCTCTGTCTCTGTATCTCTCTCTCTCTCTCTCTGTCAAAAACAATAAAATCAATCTAAAAATAAATAAATAAATAAAATGTCTATTTTTTATTAAAAAATTATGAGACATCCAAAGAAACAGAAAAGTGTGACCTGCACACAGGAATAATGTAGGCAACAGAAACTGCCTTAAAGGGCCCAAAAGGGGCACCTAGACAAAAACTCCAAAGCATTTGTTGTAAATATGTTCAAAGCACTAAAGATGTAAAGGATTTACAATGACAATGTCTCATCAAATAGAGAATATCAGAAAAGAGACAGAAACTATAGGAATCAAATGAAAATTCTGGAGTCAAAAAGTGCAATCATCAAAATAAAATATTCACTTAAAGGAGTTCAACAATAGATTTGATCTGTCAGAAGTAAGAATCAGTGAACTTGAAGATAGATCAATAAAGATGCTGCAATCATAAGAAAAAAGAATGAATAAAAATGAGCAGAGCCTCAGAGAAATGTGGGAACCATTCAGTGCACTGACATATATGTAATATTATATAGTACCAGAAGGAGAGAAGAGAAAAAGACAAAAAACAAAACAAAACAAAACTCAAAGAAATAATGGCTGAAAAGTCTCCAAATTTGATGAAAAGCACTAATCTACATATCCAAGGCATGCCCTGGTTTCTCCTTGTTGTGTATAGTAAAATGCAAGAATGAAAGAAATTGAAAAAGAAACTGTTAAGCAAAAAAGAACTGGAGCTTAATGATTTGGAAAACTCTCAGCCTATTCATATTGCAAAAGATGAGAAAACATGCACACTCTGGAGACAATGCCAATGGAGCTTAGACAACCATTTGCCAAAGAGATTAGGCATGTGATTTATGGATCCAATGAACCATCTTAGCAGAAGCCAGGAATAGAAATGGGTTTTGTAGGAGAATGATTGTGTTTAATGGCATGGATCTCCTTGACATCACAGAAGACTTGACAAGGTTTTTGAGACTTTTGCACCAACAGAAATACCACAGCCTGGACTGAACGGGACATAGATGGGATGGAATGGAAGCAGAATGATTCTAAGGGCAGCACAACGGAGACAGAGACCAGAGACAGCAGGGTCACCCTTGAGGACCCAGAGGACAGAGGATCAGGCCACAGATCACTCTCAGGTTTTGAAATCTAGTGAAATTTGCCTTCTGGGTCGTGAACTTTTATTCCTTCCATTTTTCTCCCTCTCAGGATGGGACTGTCTATCGTATCTCTGTCCTACTACTGCATTTCAAACCAGATAAAATTGAAAACTTATGTTCTACGTTTAGCATGTTTGTGGACTGAAGGACATTTTGTCCCAGGATGGACCATACCTACAGTTTCACCCTTACTGTTAATAATTTAGATGGCATAATTTGAAGTTTTTGAAGTTAATAGTTAGATGAGATTTGGGACTTAGAGTTGATGCTGGAATGGATTAAGACTTTAGGGAATCTTGGGATGAAGGGAATGTATTTTGCACATGGATAGATGTGAATCTGGGGGACCAGAGGGTGGACCCTCCTGGGTTAAATAGTGTCCTCCCCCCAAATCAGTGTCTGCCTAGAACTTCAGAATGTGGTCTTATTTGGAAATACAATAGTTCCCCCCTAATCCACAGTTTTGCTTTGGTTTCAGCTACCTGAAGTCAACTGTGGTCCAAAAATATCAAATAGAAAATTCCAGAAATAAGCAATTTGTAAGTTTTAAATTGCATGCAGTTCTGAGTAGGGTGATGAAATCTCACACCATCCCGCTCCACCCCACTGAGGATATAAATAATCCCTTTATCTAGTATATCCACACTGCATATGCTATCTGTCCATTAGTCACTCAGTAGCTGTCTGGGTTACCAGATTGACTATTGTGGTATTGCAGTGTTTATGTTCAAATAACACTGATTTTACTTAATAATGACTCCAAAGAACAAGAGTGATGATGCTGGCAATTCATATATGCCAAAGAGAAGTGCATCCTTTAATTGAGAATGTATATATGTATAGGGAAGAAACACCATATATATAGGGTTCAGAGAATTGCCAGCAGCCACCAGGAGCTAGGAGAATAATACAGGATGGTTTCTTCCTCAGAGCCTCCAAAAGAAACCGCCCCGCTGATACCTGGATTATGAACTTCTGGCCTCCTGAGCTATGAGAGAAAAAATGTTCTGTTGCTTTAAGCCACTCAGTTTGTGGTAATTTGTTATAGTGGCCCTAGAAAATGAATGCAAGTGCCAAGACCCTTCATTAGGGAAATAGTCTTTAACAAAAGGTGCTGAGACAACTACATACCCACATGAAAAAGAAGTTGGATGCCAACCTCATATCACATACAAAAATTAACTCAACAAAGATACACAAACTCATGGACACAGTCACTAGTTTAGTGTTTACCTGAGGATAAGGGGGGAGGTGGTTGGAAGAGGACATCAAATATGTGGTGATGGAAAGAGAACTGACTCTGGGTGGTGAGCACACAATGCAATATATAGACGATGTCATGTAGAATTGTACACCTGGAACCTATCATTTTTACCAACCAATGTCACCCCAATAAATTGAACAATTAATTTCTTAAAAAGGGAAAAAAATTAAACTCTAAACAGATCAAAGACCTAAATATAAGAACTAAAAATTTAAAACTCTTATAGAAAAACAGGGGGATAAATCTTCATGACATTGGATTAGGCAACGATTTCTTTCTTAAATATGACACCAAAAGTACAAGCAACAAGAGAAACAAATAGATAAATTGAAATCATCAAAATTAAAAAAAATTTTTTAATGTAAAACTTTTTAAAGCTCAAAATGTCCACTTGTGGTTTAAAGGACACCATCAAGGGGAAGCTGGGATGGCTCAGTGGGTTAAGTGCTCACTTTGCAGCGCCGGGGACCAGGGATCGAATCCCGGCCCCGGCCCGTGCGGAACCATATGCTGAGCTGGGAGCTCCCCTAGTTCAGTTCCTCTCTGTCTCTGTATCTCTCTCTCTCTCTCTCTGTCAAAAATAAAAAAAATAAGTAAATAAAAATATATTAAAAAAATAAATAAAATAAATAAATAAAAATATATTAAAGGACACCATCAGGAAAATATTTCCAAATCATATATCTGATTGAGGACATATATCTTGACTATTTAAAGAACTCGTACAACTCAACAATAAAAAGATTAATAACACAATTTTTGAAATGAGCAAAGGATTTAAACAGGCATTTCTCCACAGAAGATCTTATAAATGGCCAACAAGCACTAGTCATCAGTAGTTATAAAGTGTGAATTTTATGAAATTGAGTTTTAACTCATTAAGAAAACAGCAGTGGCATAAAATAATGTGTATAGGATTATACTGTTGGGGCTCTAACATGTAAAAATGTAATATATTTGACAATAACAACACAAAGGAGGCAGGTGGGAGCAAAGTTGTGCTGGAGTACAGAGATGGCACCGAATGTAACTCAACTCCACAGGAAGAAACAAAGAGAAACAGGGAGGGTAAAGCAGAAGGTTAATATAACAATCTCTGGAAATACATGCTTGTTCTCCTTCTCTAAGCTTCTTTAAAAGTAATAAGTAGGGGGAGCTGGGATGGCTCAGTGGGTTAAGTGCTCACTTTGCAGCCCTGGGGACCCAGGATCGAATCCCGGCCCTGGCCTGTGCGGACCCATATGCTGAACTGGGGAGTGCCCCCAGTTCAGTTCTCACCGGGGTGAGATTCCAGCCCAGTTCCTGCCCTGTGTGCCCTGTGGAGTGAAACTATGTGGAAAAACCAATGATGTACAACTATGGAGACTATTCTTGGTCCTCCCCCTTCTCTCTGTCTCTGTCTCTGTATCTCTCTCTGTATCTCTGTCAAAAATAATAAAAATAAGTCTTTAAAAGTAATAAGTATAACAATGTAATAAGTATAACAATGTATCATTGGATTTATAATATACCTAGAGCTAATATCTCTAACAATAATAGCCCAAAAGGAGAGAGAAGGAAATGCAGCTATTTAGGAATCAAGGTTTTATATTTCACTGGAACGATTTAAAATATAAATTCCTAGATCTTTTGAATTAGAATTTCAGGGAAAGCCAGGATGGCTCAGCGGGTTACGCGCTTACTTTGAAGCCCTGAGGACCAAGGATCAAATCCCAACTCCGGCCCAGGTAGACCCACATGCTGAACTGGGGAATTCCCACAGTTCAGTTCTCTCTGTGTCTCTGTATCTCTCTCTCTTTCTGTCAAAAATAAAATAAAAATAAAAACTAAAAAAAAAAAAAAAAAGATTAAACAAACATTAAAAAAAAAAAAAAAGAATTTCAGAGAAATGGTCAGGGTTTTCTTGGTCCATACAATGCCTTTGTGTGAGGCTCCCCTTCCTCTCATCAAATGTAGTCTCGTGCCAGGGCCAATGGCTTAACAAGCAGAATATGCCATAGGTCAACTACCCACTCACCCTTGTGCCCTGAACAACCTGCACAACTGTATGAAGGAGGTGGCCCAGGCCTGACCGTCGTCTGTGTTTTAAGATTGTTCCTCTAACAGGTGGTTGTGCACCTGACTGTATGGGCTGTGAGTAGTGCCTTGGCATCTTGAAACAGTTAAGTGCCAGTATCATCTTGAAAAGAGGGTGAGAAAAATGCCAGTGATTTCCCAAATTCCATGGCCAGCTGTCATGGGGGTCTCATGTGGAACAAACCCCATTTGCATCGCTCATGCCCCATAGAACACATGAGGTCTTGACATTCATCAAGTCTAAAAGTCTGGGCGTGTTGGCCTCTGGACCCACTGGACTAGCCCTGGTTGATAAGGTGGCTCAGTACCTAGAAACATTTGTAGCCGGAACCATAAATTCCTGAAGGCAAACGATGAGGCATGAAGAAACAGGGGAGGCTCTAAACAGAATTGGACCTGGCAGGTTAGTGGAAGGGGCATACTGCAAGTCCCGCCCACAACATAAATGACACTTATCTCCACAGTCATGCACATGGAGCTATAGTCTTGCCCTGGGCCTCTGTGTTTAGGACAGACCCCAGGCAGGTTCCAGGCTTGGCCGGACTGGTGAGGAGCGATAGGCAGTTAGCTAGCCTGCCTTTCAGTCCTACCCTTTGTGTAAGACCACTTCCTGTAGCATCCACACTGGCTCATTGCATCATTATGTCCATTCTTTCCTGGAAATTTGCACAGGGATCAAATCCAGAGCCAGGAAGCAGAATTCCACGAAACAGAGGCTCAGCTCTTTAATCCCTTCCTTGGCTAACGTGCCCATCGGCCAATGCCTGTCAGGGTCTTTTTTATTCCAAATGGTCCCATGAGGAATCCAGCAGAGTGGAGTCTTATGCAGGCCTTTCTGCTACATGAGGCGCACAAGTCATTTCAGGGTTTCCCAGTAGGACAAGAGAACAGGAATCATTCTCTGATTTTCCTTGCCCCCAAAAAACATGGAGGGTCAAAAAATATATATATGGGGTCACAGCAAGATGCCACAAAACTGCAGGGTCTTTGGTATAGTTGGAAAGGTGAAGAGAAGACACTGAAGACCTGACCAATGCAGGCAGAGGATGACAATGGCACTCACAGGCTCAGAACCATTGGCTCCACTGGTTGTAGAAGCTGAGATTCACCTCTGGAAGGAGAAACTCTCTTAATGATGCCAAGTTAGCCACGCGGAGCGAATGCAGAGAGCCTGCAAGCGCTTTCTTCTCGCCTGACTGGGAATCTCAGAGTTTGCAAGTTAGTTACTGAATAACTGGTAGAGGCAGTTGATGTGACCGTAAAGCCTTTCATAGAATCAGCAGTTTAAAAAGCCGCAGCCAGACAGTGAGTCCAAGGTCAAAAGCTGGGAGAAACCAAATCCTGGGCTACCTTGCAGAGCTGCAAGGCAGTCCAGGGCACAAAAGGCAGGAGACAAGTGGATGGAGCAGAAAAGAAGTGAATTCTTGCAGGATTTAAATCTGGCCTCAGAGTGTCTTGATACAATGGGAGCTGAGCTATCAAGGACCCAATCAGACTGGACATGATGCATTTTGTGCCTTTAGAGTGTCTATAGGCATAGACCCTTGGAGTGACCACAACTTCTTGTTCCATAATTTATCTTATCTTTGCCGGTTGCTTAAGAGAGCTGGTTGCTTGAGTTCCGGTTAACAGAGAGTCTACTGTAATTATATGGTTTTTTTTCAAAATCTTCTGAGTGTCCTTCCTTCCTCCCCCCATTTTTGTAGGCAGTTTGTGGGTCTCCTGCTCAGCACTTAAGCACACCTCTTTTTGCACTTACCTCGCTCCACTGAAAGTGATTATTTGTACAGCTCTTTTCCCTTCCTAGACTGTTGTTGCCCATTGAAAGTAGTCATTTCTTATTCGTTTTTATTTGTGTTAGCCTAGTGCTTGACTCCATGTTGGTACATAGAAAGTGCTAAATAAATACTAGTGAATGAAGGGCTCAGCCCAAGACTGAAGGCACATGTATATTAATCTGGCCCTCCCCTCCTCCAGCCTCACTCTCACAGCAATGTTCCATTCATCCTGAACTTGAGCTAATAGGTTGAATTTCTTTTAGTCTCAAGTCCCCAGCCAAGAACCCATCCTGTGGCCACATCTTTGTGCTCTCTCAGCGGCTGTCCCATCGCGCTAGAATGCTCTTCGTCCCTCTCTTTGCCTTTAGATGTATGACTTCACGCTTAACCTCTCCACCCCTGGACTGGAAGGTCCCTGAGGACAGAACGTACTTGTATTTCCAGCAGAGCCCGGCCTGTGGCCTTACACACAGCAGAAGCTCAATCAGTGTTTGCTCAGGGAAGGAATGAGTTACTTTGGCTTTGACTAAAGTGACCTTCTGGCCCCTGTCAGGCAGCTCCTCAGTATGTCTTGGTTAATTGCCATTTATTGAAGAGGATTTGCTTAGGAGAGATGAGATGAATAACTCATTAATGCGGAAATCCAGCGTTAAACGGGGCTTTCAGCAACGATAGTTTGAAAATTGTTGGCTTGATCCAGTGGCCAGCTACTTCCCGTTTCACTGTGGCCATGTGGTTAATAGCATCAAACTGTCTTGTACTTGTGACAGGGGTACTCTTGGCTCCCCCTTATTCCATGAAAGTCAAATGAATGGGAGTAAAAGGGGAATGTGGGGAGACATCTCCACCTCACTTAATGACCCCACCCCTTGCCCTAGCCCTGGTTAAGGTTTGGCTTTGTTCCCTACCTGTATGCCTCTTTTCCTTCTTTGTCTCCTTCTAATTTTTTCCCAGTTTATGGGCTAAATATTTCTGCTCTGTTTTCATCCCTCCAGGGTGCAGGAAAGGGAATTTGATCAATCAGTAACTGGGACTGCAAAACTCAAATGCTAGGGAGGCCAAGGGAAACAGGCCAAGTTACTTGGGCAGGGGTGGTGACCATGGCCCAGTGAAAGGGACAGCCACTCCTCTGCTCCGGGACCGTGGTCCCAGAGCTGCCTGACCTTGTGTTTTGCACAATTACCTGGCTATGAGCTTAGGAATCATCAAGAAAAATTGTCCAAGACTAGGAAAAAAAGCAAAAGAGATGCGTGAATGTCCTTCCAGTGGGTTGCAGGGTGTAGTCCCCTGGAATCTCCAGGGATTATCTGATTCTATAGGCGTTTGCTCCTTTGGTGGATAATCAAGGGAGAGGATCCTGTATTATCCAGGTGGACCTAATACAATCACCAAGCCGTGTAAGTGAAAAAGGAAGGCAGGAGAATGAAAGGCAGTGAAGGGGTTGCGACAATGAAATTAGAGTGAAAATGACTCGGCTGACCATTACTGGCTTCAAAGATGGGGGAAGGGGATGATGAACAAAAGAATGAGGGTGACCTCTAGAAAGTGGAAAAAGACATGATTCTCCCCTAGAGCCTCCAGAAAGAACACAGTGCAGACAACACCTTGACTTAGACAAGTGACTCCTACTTCAGACTTCTGACCTGCAACTAACAGTAAGGTACTGCAGTTCAATTGCAAGGTAATAGATGCGTGTTGTTTTAAACTACCAACTTTGTGGTTAACTTGTTACAGCAACAACAGGACACAAATACCAAGTTGTTTTACAACTGGCCATGGTAGAAATTAAGTTGTAGAAAATTGATAGCAATATGAATGCTTCTTGTTCATAGTAAAGCAAAGGGTATCTGTTCTTAGAACTGTAAAAATATGTTGTCCAGTGCATCAAATTCTCACTGGAACTGCTTTTAATATCTTATTGGTTTCTTCACTAATTAAGAGTTGAATAAAACTTTTGACACGTGTTAATTTTATATTTACGTAAGTTCATGTTATTAACTTAAAAAACTATACATTAGTATAGTTCATATATGTTCGTGTTAGGTTCATATACTGCACCCTTGTGCCTTTGAATTTAAGCCCTATTAATACCTTTGGATCAATCCTCTGTGATATCACTCGCTAATTTGATTTCTATTTTTCAAGCAGTCTGTCATCACCAGTTTCAAAAAGGCACATGTTAGCAAGGCCTGCTGTTTGGATACCAATGGGAAGGGGTTCTATCTACCAAGATTTTGACAATGATGTGGTAATTCATTCCGAGTTGGGAACTCATCAAATAGTACACTTTTTAAAATAGCTAAGGCCTTACAGAGTGTTTTCTATAAAGGCAATAGATTATATGTTTCGAGACTTTTTTTCTGACAGTTCATGCTAATATCTTCTATGTGATCTACTGCTGAACATGTGTATCAGTAGGGACTGGGGGAATCAAAAGCACTTTTATGCAGGAGTAGCTGGTCAACCTTGCAAAGTGTTGCCAACAGGGGGGCAGGGCAGGCGATAGATTGGGAATCTGAGCACCCAGAGTGAGGACTGAGGCTGCCACCAGTCCAGGGAGACATAATAGAGGCTTCAGGTGCTAAGGGACGGCGCCTCATAACGGGAGATACTGAGGCTCAGAGATGTTAAATGGCTTTCTGAGGGTATCACAGAGCAAATTTGGCTCAGTGCCAAACTCGGGTCTTTCCCGGTCCAAAGCCCAGCTTTTGGCTGCATTCCCTATTTGGGGCAGGGACCCTACAGTGCTCTCAGTAAGAGCAGTACTGCCCCCAAACGCTCTGGGTTGTCACAATGATTGGGGGACACTATTGCTATTTAGAGGACGTGGGCCAGGCCTGCTAAGCTGTCTTGCAATGAAGGTGACAATCCCCAAAATGAATTGTCCTGCATCCCGTCCAACTTTTGAGTATATCCTCAGATATTCATGTAGGTGGAAAACTGTCCATAATGATCTGAGCCTAAAACCAAATTCCTTTTTGTATATAAGCACAAAATATTTTTTTACATGGTTTAAAAATATAGTGACTTTCTCAGGAATACAACTATTGTGTAAGTGAAGGATTATTATATTTTGTTTTGTTCAGAATTTTATTTAAAGTTGTTCACCAACTTGGGAAATTATATCAAGGATGAGATTAGAATTGTCAGTACAACCATTTGTATTTGTATTTATGGTTGTTTCAATTTACAGTGAGTTTGCTTTTAGAGACAAGCATCTATTATTTCATTACATGTTCTAGTATAATTGTGCTCAAGCATTTATTTTATTTTATTTGTAATTATGGTACACCATTATAAGATTAGTTTATTTGTAATTATAGTAATTATTATACATTACTATTCTTTTAATTCCTCTTTATGACATAGGGGCAACATATTCATTATGCTTTGAAACTACCTACAGATTTAATTTTATTGTATAAAAGGGGAGTGATTCAAAATATTTGTTATAAAAGATGGAGAGATTACATGGGTTTGAGAACCACTATAAAAGAATGAGCACTCAACCAAGAAACAGTGAAACCTTGATCAAGGATCTTGGTCCTGCCACTTATTTCAAGCATGTCACTCTCTTCCCAAGACTGCCTGCTTCCCTGTAAAGCATGCATACACTTTCTAAGTTACTTTTCAGAGTGCTTGTATTAACCAAATGATATTATGTAAAAAAAGCACAAGTATAATGAATCTCAATGGAGAGCATAAGTAGAACATGCGTGTTTGGGATTAAATTTAATACTGAACAAGGCTCTTATTCACTGTGGGTAAATATAGGCTTTAAATTGTTTGCCTTAAAACCTTGAATAGGCATTTGACAAAAGAAGATATACAAACCAAATGGCTGATAAGCTCATGAAAAGGTGCTCAACTTCATTAGATCTCAGGGAAATGTAAATTAATATATGTGCTGCTGAAGTGAGCACATGGGAAATGTAAATTAAGACTATAAGGTAATATCCACCCACCAGGATAATGAAAATGAAAAACAATATATAACAAAACTCTGCTGATGAGCATGTAAATTACTGCAACACTTTGGAAATCTGTTTGGTAATATCAATTAAAGCAATCTTATGACCCAGCAATTCCACTCCTAGTTATAAAGCCAACTGAAATCTGTAGATATATTCCTAAAAGCTATGTTCATAGAAGCATTCTAATAATAGCCCCCAAATGGAAATACCATTAATAAAATGGATAAATTGTGGTATAGCAATGAGAATAAATCACATGTAACAATGCAGATTAATTTCACAATGTTCAGCAAAAGTCATATACAGGAATACATAGTGTTTAATTACATTTATATGAAATTCAAAATCAGATAAAATTAATCTATGGTATTAAAAGTCAGAGTAGGGAGGCTGGGATTGGATGGCAGGGTGGGTAAAGTGCTCACTTTGCAGCCCTGGGGACCGAGGATCGAGTCCCAGCTCCAGCCCGTGTGGACCTGTATGCTGATGTATGATGTATGGAGTGACCCTGGCCCAGTTCCTGCCCTGTGCAGCCCCACGCCTGCCTGTGGAATGAAACTATGTGAAAAAACCAATGATGTGTGACTATGGAGACTGTTCTGGGCCCTCCCCCTTCTCTCTGTCTCTGTATCTCTCTCTCTCTCTCTCTCTCTCTGTCAAAAACAATAAAAATAAATCTTTAAAAAAAAGTCAGAGTGGCAGTGAACTTCAGGATGAGTTGTGGCTGGAATGGGGATATGAGGAGACATTAGGTATGCTGATAATGTTCTGTTTCTGATCTGGATGCTGATAAGACAGCCATACTGAATTCTAAAATTAACTGAGGGGAAGCCAGGATGGCTCAGTGGGTTAAGCGCTCACTTTGCAGCGCTGGGGACCGAGGATTGAATCCCGGCCCTGGACCGTGCGGAACCATATGCTGAACTGGGAGCTCCCCCAGTTCAGTTCTCTCTCTGTCTCTGTCTGTCTGTCTGTCTGTCTCTCTCTCTCTGTTAATAAACAATTACCGTAAAAATAAATAAATAAATATTTAAAATTAACTGAACTGTATATTTAAGATTTGTGCATTTTCTATTCTTATTATAATTCAGTTAATTTTTTTAAAGTTGATGAAACAAACAAAAAACAATTGTTTATCCAGGCCTGTACCATCTTAATCTGATGCTTTGCTCTCTCTTTCAGTGAACAAACTCTGACGAGTTTAAGGCTCTACTTGAGACCACAAAACAGAACAAAGTTAGTAGGTTCCTACAGGGTTCAAGATCATGACCTCAGCTCCAAGGTCCTGCACCCCAAGAATAAGGGTGTGGTCGGGTCTACCCTTATGCAAAATAGAAGAAAGGCATTTACAACGGTTGTCACTTTTCAGTTTTTTCTCTTCATTCTGGAAGGGAAAGAGAGGTGACGTGAAAAGGAAAAAAGAATAGATCACATGTTATGGTTTCTGCAAAAACACCTTGTAAGCAACAAGGAATTATGGAAACGTTAATAGAGGACAAGGATACGGGGGCAGAGGGGTGGGGGGAGGATTAGCTTTGGGAGGCAAAAGGAAAGGTAAGGTAGAAAGAGATAATGAAGAGTGTTGTCTGGTGATAATTTTTTATTAAATTTATTGGGGTGACATTGGTTAGTAAAGTTACACAGGTTCCAGGTGTACAATTCTTGGTGATAACGTTTTTTCCTTCCTTCTTTTATCCCTTTTTGGATCGCGCAAGAGTTTGGGGTCTTTGTTGGCTCTTTCCCTCCTGCCCTTGGAGTTCAGTTCTCCTCGCCAGGTGGAGTCCCTCTCTCCGCCTCAAGAGGGCGGTATAGCCACACTGAGCTGGGCTCTCAACCGCAGAACCGAGTACTGTACTTGGGGAGCGGCCTGGATTTAATCTGATTTTGAGGACTAGATCCCAGACTGGTCAAATTCTCCTTTGGCCCCTTTGGAGACTTTCAAAAGGGGAATATTGCTATCATAGGCTTTTAGAGACACTTTGCATCAGCATTTTCCCTGTGGAGCGATTTCCTCCTCCACTTTCTCTCTCGGTGCTCCAGCCCTGTGAACTCACCAACACCACCTGAATCACACATGCAAGAGCCAGACAGAACCTAAAAGACTGTCTACTCGCGTTTCTCAAGTTACGCACGTGGATCACCCGCATCAAAATCAGCTAGTTTCTTATTTAAAATGCAGATTCTAGGGCACAACCCCAGACTTACTGAGTTATAATAGAACCTCAGGGTGGGCCAGAACTGCATTTTTAAACAGGTACACACAGTGCTGTCCCCTCCACTACACACTGGTGGTGGTGCACGCTAAATACTGAGAAGTTCCTTTTTAGTTCAGCCTCCTCCATTTGCAGAGGAAAGAACAACTCAAAGGTCAAGTGCCCAAGGTTACCCAGCTTGGTTGGCAGCACCCCTACCTTTTAAATCAAGATTCTGGACCCTGACCTCACAAGCGATAGTTTTTACTTCGTGTTTCTGAGAGCCTTGGAGTGTTGAAGAGGTGCTTGAGGGGTTCTGCAGAGTTTATTGTAAAGTAACCTGCTTTAAAAAGAAAATAAACCTCTGAGCATTGCAACTTCTTAATGGGGTGAATTTGGATTTTTAAAAATGTCATGTCAGCAGTTGTCATCCATTAGTTCCATTTAATATTACTGAGATTCCCCACAAAAGTCCCACTGTTAGTACTGACTAATTTAATAAGATAAATGATTGAAAGCCACTTTTCTCTTTTATACGTTGGGATTCTGTTTACAATTTCATTTGACAAAACAATCCTGCTTTTCTATATCAAATTTATGGGGCAGCCACTGAACTCCAAGAACACAGTATTAAGCACTGTGGAAATAAACAAAGATCGCCCAAATGAGAAGAAATGAAGTTGTTCATTCAGAACTTAGCTATAACCAGGGAGTCAGCCACCATTGCGTTCAGCAGAGATACAAAGGCAGGCAGGGGGAGTGGAAGAGTTTTATAGTGAAAAAACGGAAGGCTTCAGGTATGCGCGGTAGGGAGTTGCTGGCCTGAGGAAGCTGAAGGTGGACTGACCAGAAAGGGAGCGTCCTATTGATACTGGGCTAAGCATCTGGCTGCTTCCTGCTTGTAAGCCAATAATCAGGAGACAAGGTTGATGGAAAGAAAAACAGGTTTATTTGAAATGACAGCATTTTGGGAAAACGGTGGAACTCCTGTCCCCAAAGGCCATCCTGCTGTTCTTAAGACAGCCAGAAGGTTTTATAAGAATGTAGGAAGAAGCGGAACAAGGGAAAAGGTGAATGAGTCATGCACCTTATCTGGGAGAGTGTCTCCCGGCGTCTGGTTGGTTCCATGACGATCTCAAACCCGGTTAGAGGGTTGATTCATATGTCATCTAACAGAGAATCTCAGTCCAGAATTGCACCCGGTTGCTGGTGTCTGGATGGCGAGGCTGACTCAGTTGCTTGCAAGTGAGTATTCTGCTAATTAACTAGATTAATGTGGTATGCATGTAGCCTTGGGAAAAACAGGGCTATTAAGGCCAGCAGGAGGAGAGGGAAACAAAGAAAAGAAGTTTTAAGCTAAATTACATTGTTGAATTGAATTAAACTTAGTGTTAAATCATGAAAATAGAAAATACAGTGTCACCTTTACATTCTGGTTTGGGGTGCTTGGTCCTGAGTTGGAAGTAAGGGGCAAAAATTAAGGAAGTTGATTCGTACTGAGTCAGTCAAGGCCTGTCTGTTCTGGGCCAATTGCTTGCAGAGGTTGTGGTTTGACTTCCTGGACTATTGGCGGCAGAGGCTGTGGGTCAGAGTTCTATTGTCATATATATTGTGGCCTTTGTATTTTCAGTCTTTCAGCATTACATGCAGTGTCATTTAAGCCCTTCACAACCCCATGAGATTATTAATATCCTTTCAGCTTTGTGAATGAGAAATGGAGATGCAGAGAAGTTAGGTGACTTATCCGAAGTCAGCCATGAAGAGGTAGAGCTCAGTTTTGAACTTAGGCACACTAACCTCTGAGCCCTAGGTTTTCATTAATATGCTGTATTTTTGTCTCTGCCCTACAGAAAAATTGTAGAAATTGATAAGCTCTCTAAAATTCATATGAAAAAGGCAAGGGAAACCCGGATGGCTCAGTGTGTTAAGAGCTCGCTTTGCAACCCTGGGGACCTAGGATTGAGTCCTGGCCCCAGCCCGTTTGGACGGATATGCTGAACTGGGGTGCACTTCCCATGCGGGAGGCCCCCAGCCAGGTTCCTGCCCTACACACCTCTGCACCTATCTGTGTGGAACAAAACCATGTGGAAGCTGTTGAGGTACAACCACGGAGACTGCTCTGGGCCCTCCTCCTTCTCTCTGTCTCTCTCTGTCTCTATCAAAAACAATAAAATAAATCTTAAAAAAAAAAAGTAAAGGCAAAAGACCTAAATTAGACAAAACAACTTTGAAAGAGAATAACAAAATTGAAGGGCTAACAATACTAGACTTTAAGATTTCTTATAAAACAATAGTAATCAAGATAGTGTGCTATTTGGCCAGCACCCAGGAGACAAAGACTTTTGAGATCATTGACTGCCACCTGAAGATTTTGTTTATTGTGAAAAACATCAAATAAAATACACTCTCTCTAACTTCATTGGAAGGGACCTTATCAGGTACTTAACTGCAAATGGACATCTACCCCTGTCTACAGACATCAAGGACTCCTTGAGGACAAGAAGCTGCTGATACCAGAGGCAGACAGCTAACTCAAGACATTGACAAAGCCTGTTATACCTATGGATTGGTATTGAACCCAGAATCCATGCTGTTTGATTGTCTTTACCTGTCTGCTAATGATACTAGTCATAATAATACTTATACTTGTTCTTTGTTTTTTTCTATATAGTCCAACTGTTTATAGTTACTGATTATGTATAAGTAACTGTTAATACGCTTTATGGTTTATGTAAATGTTATACTAGATGCCAAATACAGAAAAATGAGACAGAAAGGCAAAGCTCAGATTACGATAGTTCACAGGATAGAAATGACCCAGAGTGGTTTTTTTGCAATGAAAGCCATAAGGCCTCACTGTCTTTCATTTGTCTGCCCTTTGGGGAAATTCAGTCTCAACTCAAAATCCCATGGTTACAGTATTGCCCCACCCACCAATGGTCCACAAGACCACGTCAATACTCAGACTTCCTAGGAATGAGCCTTCCAAGCACTGTAGGACCACACTATCTGACCAAAAGGTTGGTTAATGATGCATCTTTTGGATTGATTTACCACCAAAAGTGGGGACTGTGTATGAAAGAAAGAGGTTCTAGGGAGAGTAACCTCACAGGGTGAGCTGATCATAAATTCCTAACTGAGCAGGTCATGGTGGGTAGTCCTGCTCCAGGCATATAACTTCTTTACTAAAAGACTTGTCTTTTTCTTAAGCAAATCTTGTCTATTGTTTCTGTGCATCCAGGTTAACACCCTACATAATCTTGTTAGTGATCCTGTAATACAATCCCTTTCTTGCTTTCTCTCACCTCTAAGTAATCTTCCTTACATTCCCTCCTTAATTTCAAATGCATTTTAAAGATTTATTTTTATTGTTTTTGACAGAGACAGAGAGACAGAGACAGAGACAAGGGGGAGGGCCCAGAGCTGTCTTTATAGTTGCACATCATTATTTTCCACAGGTGGGTGTGGGGCTACACAGGGCAGGAAACAGCCGGGGCCTCCTGCATGGGAGACATGCCCAGAGTGGGAGCCAAACTGGGGGCCTCCCACATAGGAGGTTCACCCCAGTGAGAACCGAACTGGGGAATACCCCAGTTCAGCGTATGGGTCCTCACGGGCCAGGGCTGTGATTTGATCCTCAGACCCTTGGGCTGCAAGAGGAGAGCTCAACCCATCAGAGCCATCCCGGCATCCTCTCAAATGAATTTTTAAAAGCTGCAAAACTGTTATTCTCAGGAGCATTTGAGATCTTGCTCCCTGCCACGTGTCCTCAGTTTGACTCAAATAAACGCTTATAAAAACTCACCAACAACAACCACCACCACTGCAAAATAGTGTGCTATTGACAAAAAGGATAAACAATAGAACTAAACAGAGAGCCCAGAGACATAGATATAGCTATAGATAGATATAATAATAATGGATTTTTAAAAAGGACCCAAAAGTAATTCAATGGAGTAAGGATAGTTGTTTCAATGAATGAGGCTGGAACAATTGGATATATGTATGCAAAAGAATAAACTTCAATCCTAACTTTATATCATACCCAAAAATTAAGTCAAAATAGATCATAGACCCAAATGTAAAATCTAAAACGATATAACTACTGAAAGAAAACATAGGATAAAATCTCTGTGACTTTTGATTAGACAAAGATTTTGCAGGTATGACATCAAACGCAATCAATAAAAGAAAAATTTGACAAATAGGACTTTATCAAAATTTTCTCTCAAATTTTTTTATGACTGCAGATACATATCCTGACTTCCTTCTTCTGTATGTTTGGTGTTTTTCTAGAAAGTAACATTAATATTAAGATGAAACACAATAGTTAGGGCATTATTCATGTGGAACTCTAAAGAGCTTGAAATTAAAAATTTTTTTTTTATTATTGTTTTTGACAGAGAGAGAGAGAGAGAGAGAGAGATACAGAGACAGAGAGAGAACTGAACTGATCCAGCACATGGGTCCCCACGGGCCGGGGTCGGGATTCAATCCTTGGTCCCCAGGGCTTCAAAGTGAGCGCTTAACCCACTGAGCCATCCCGGCTTCCCCGACTTTATCAAAATTTAAAACTTCTGTTTTTGAAAAGACACTGTGAGAAGAATGAAAAAAACAAGTCACAGGCTGGGAGAAAATCTTTGCACAACACATATCTGATAAAGGACTTGCATCCAGAATACATAAAGAACATTGAAAACTCAATAACAAAACAGACTACTTAATTTTTTAAACATTTCAGGGGCAAGAAATATGCTCTGAGACTTTGGACATCCGTTATGTGAACCTGGGAAGGAAATTGCATGCTAAGTGCTTCAAAAGCTGGTTTTGGCAGCCATTTTTTTTTTTTTTTTTTAAGATCAGAAATTTAACTCACTCCTTCCTGATTCATCAGCACTGTGAGAAGTTTTGTAATTTCAGAGGTGTTAAGATGCACAAAATAATCCATTTTGAACTGAAGAGGTATAATAGTACACATCATTTTCTGCCATGACTACATAACATTCAACTCTGTGTTTGTACCTTAATTTAATTGCTCATTAATGGGTGCATGTAATGTTTCAATTTTTTGCTTGTGTAGGCAATGTATTGTGAAATAATATCCTTGCACATGCATCTTTGCTCACTGGTCAGGTTGTCTAGGTAAACTAAATTCCTAGAAATGTAGTTTATGGGTCAGAAGTTATAGATAGTGCAAATTTGGGCATGTTTCTAGAATGCCCTCTAAAACCACAAGGTAGTGCCCTTCCCCCCCCCCCAAGCTTAATAACATAAATACTATAAATCATTTTCAATATGGTAGTTGAAAGTGCTATTTCATTGCTTTTCAAATTTGCATTTCATTGACTCCTAGTGAAGCTTAACAACCTTTCACATTTTTATTAGTCAGTTGTTTTTCTTTAATAGCCATTTTATGTCCCTTGTGAAGAGCTGCTTTTAAAAAATGAGACAACACATAGGCAATTATAGGAAGCTAATTATTGATTCTTTAAGTTGAAAGAGGCAGAGTTGTAAAAAATAATATCAGATAGTATAAATGTGTTTTATACAGTAGACTCTCAGTTTTCTGGCACCCACAGGGATTGGTAGATGCTGGATAAATGTAAATAGACTCTTGTTTCACCAGAACTCAAGCAACCAGCAAAATCTAAAGCAGCCCACAAAAAGATTTTGCCTGTTGCCTGAGAGTGCCAGTTGCTTGAATTTCAGTGAACGAAGAGTCTACTCTATTTCTTAATTCAGAAGCTGTTGAGCAATGAAGAAAAATGTCTGGAATTGGCCCTGGAAGCTCCTAGGGTTAGCCAGACAATGATCCAACAGGAACTGGGCTTTCTCCTGGTGGAAGGAGCTGTACCTAGATCAGCTCCCACAGGGTGAACCAGCCTCCTCCCTCCTCTCTCGCAGGATGGCTGCAGCTTCCCACAGCACCACGCTCTCAAAGTGCTGGGACAGTAGAGTTTCAATTCCAGGAGTTCAGATAACTCCTCTGAACCCACGGGAGCCCAGATCTAGACTGCTTAGCACCCAAGCAATCCATGGGGTCCCCCGCTCACAAACTGCTTTCTTGCATTTGCTCTTGCATTTGCTTGAACAATGTAGAACAGCCGGTGCATGTTCCTTCAGCAGAACATGAACTTCTCTTGTGGGCCCAGCAGAGCACCCTGACACTTACACACCTCTCTGTGGGATAATAGGAAGATGGGGGACCTCTGCATTCTCTGCTTGTTGACCCAGCTTTGTAAGATTTTCCTTTCTCTCATAAAGCCTAATCCTTAACCTATGTTGAGTGACATATTAGAATGCTTCCTAAATCCTAGAACACAATAGGCGATGACCTAGAAAAGGCCACGTGACAGAGACACACTGAAAGTCACCCGATCTATCTATCCCTTTGTCTCAGTTCCTATTTTTTGTTGGCCTGGGGACTAGGATGATTCTCTGAGCACAGAAGTCCCTGGGGTATAAATGGTTACTATATAAACACTTCCACAAATAAACCAAGGAAGTGTATTCAGCTCTAGTTGAATCTAGAGACTAACTGCTTCCTTTAACCAAACCATAAAGTCATCTGTATAAAATTCTTTTTACATTTCCAAATTATATTTTTATTGTGGTGCAAAAATGGATGACATAGACTTACCATCTTAACCATGTTTAAGTGTACAGTTCAGAAGTATTAAGAACATTCACACTGTTATGTAACCCATCTCTCAGAACTTTTTACATCTTGCAAAACTGAGATTCTATGCCCATTAAAAAACTCCCCATTCTCCTCAGTTCCTGGCAACCACCATTCTATTTTCTGTTTTTATGAATTTGACTATCCAAGATACCTCATATAAGTGAAGTCATAGACTTTATTATTATTTTTTTTTATGAGCTGGCTTATTTCACTAATGTCCTAAAGGTTTATCCATGTCATAGCATGTGTTCAAATTTTATTCCTGTTTACAGCTGAGTAATATTCCATTGTGTATAAAATCACATTTTGCTTATCCTTTCATCTGTCAGTTGACGTCTGGATTGCTTCCACCTCTTGGTTATCTGAATAATGCTTTCAATTATTTTGAATATATACCCAGAAATAGAATTGCTGGGTCATATGGTAAAAGACCTTCTTTCTTATCTGAAAAGTCTATTATTTTAATATTAAAATGAATGTAATTCTATCTTGGCATATAAGATATAATTTGTGTGAATTTTTGAGGCAAAACATAATAACACTTCAAAACTATTTCATGTTACCATAGGCTGTATAAGACTATGCAAATATTAATAGTTCCTCTTCTCTGCCTTTAGGGCCTCTTTGGTGAAACATTTTTTTTTTTAAGATTTATTTTATTGTTTTTGACAGACAGAGATAGAGACAGAGAAAGACAGAAGGGGGAGGGCCTAGAACAGTCTCTATAGTTGTACATCATTAGTTTTTCAACATAGTTTCAGTCCACACAGGGGGGTGCAGAGCCGTGCAGGGAGGGAACGGGGCCTGGGGCCTCCCAAATGGTAGGTGCACCCCCAAAAGCTGAGGGGTGGAGGGGCAAACCAGGGGCCTCCCACATGGGAAGCTCACCCTGGTGAGGACTGAACTGAGCAACCCTACCACATGGGAGGCACATCACAGTTCAGCATATGGGTCCGCATGGGCCGGGGCCGGGACCGGATTTGGTGGAACATTTGAAAAGTACTATTTCAAGACAAGAGGAATGAAGAAAGGAGGCTTTTATCAATATCAAAAATATAAATTTAGTACTTGTATTAAGATTCCCTAAGAGAACTTTGAATTAAATTCTAACTCAAAATTTGAAAGGACCTTATATTATTTATATACCCACCCCTAACAAAACTTTTGTTTTTTTTCTGAATAATACATATACTCAAAGCTAGGCATTTTCTTTCTTTCAACCAGGTAGGAAATAGGCTCTTCTATATTCTTACCATTCATTCATTTACACTGGCAGAGATGCCAGAAAAATAAAAGCATCCAGAGTGTAAAGGAAGAGGTAAAATTATTTCTTTTTGCACATGACATAATCTTTTACACAGAAAATTCTAAAGCATACACCAAAACACTATTAGAACTGATAAACAAATTCAACAAGGTTGCAGGATACAAGATCAATATACAAAATCAATTTTATTTCTGTACACTTGCAATGAACAATCCAAAAATGCAATTAAGAAAACACTCCCATTTATAATTGCATCAAGGAAAATAAAATATTTAAGAATAAACAATAACAAAAAAAAAAACCACCTCAAAACATACTCTGAAAACTGCAAAACATTGTTGAAAGAAATTAAAGATCTATTAATGAATAATTGCAAGAACTTCTTGCATTTGTGGACTGGAAGACTTCACATTGTGAAGATGGCAATACTCCACAGTCTGATCAACTGATTTAGTGCAATCACGAACAGAATCCCAGCTGACTTTTTTTTGGTAGAAATTGGTAAAGTGATTTTAAAATTCATATTGAATTGTAAGGGACCCAGAAGAGCCAAAACAATCTTGAAATAGAATAACAGAATAGGAGGACACACTTACCAGTTTCAAACTTTACAACAAAGCAATGGCAATCAAGACAGTGTGGTAATAAAACAAGGAGAGACATTTAGATCCATGGAATGGAATTGAGAGTCCAGAAACAAACCCATACATCTATGATCAACTGACATTCAGCAAGAGTGCCAAGATTATTTAGTGAGGGAATAAAATAGTCTTCTCAATAAATAGTGCTGGGGAAATGGAATTTATATCCACATACAAAGAATAAAGTTCACACACCATTCAAAACAATTTAAATGAATGGAAAATCCAAAATCATAAAACTCTTAAAAGAACACAGAAATAAATCTTCATGGCCTTGGACTTGGCAAAGGATACTTAGGTATGACCAAAAGCATGAGACATAACAACAGATAAATTGGACTTTACCAAAACTAAATTTTGTGCTTTGAAGGACACTATCTTAGTTCTCTGGGGTTGCTGTAACAAAATACCACAGACTGAGTAGCTTATGCATATAAACAAAATAAATGTATTTCTGGTAGTTCTGGAGGCTGGAAGTCTGAAATGAAAGGGCTAGCTAGCATGGTCTGATGAGGACCCTCTTCTGGGTCAGGAACATCTCATTATATCCTCACATGGCAGAAGGAACAGGGAGCTCTGGGGGTCTTTTTCTAGGAGCATTATCCAATTCGTGAGGGCTGTGCTCTCAGGACCTAAGTACCTCCCAAAGGTCCCACCTCCTAATACCATCACACTGGGGATTTGGATTTCATCACGTGAATTTGGGGGAGACACAAACATTCAGCCTATATCAGACATCATCAAGAAAATGAAAAGACAACCTACAGAATGGGAGAAAATATTTGCAAACCGTATGTCTGATGTGGGAATGTTATCCAGAACAAAGAACTGTTGCAACTCAGTGTTAAAGAGATAATCACCCAATTAAAACTGGACAAAGAATCTGAATAAGAATGAAGTAGTGGTCCATGCCACAATGTGGATAAATTGTGAGAACATTATGCTAAGTGAAAAAAGCCAGTCACAAAAGACTACATATTACCGTATTTTCCGGCGTATAAGACGACCGGGCATATAAGACGACCCCCTAGGGGTCGTCTTATGCGCCCGGTCGTCTTATACGCCGGAAATACGGTATGTGATTCCATTTGTGTGAAATGTGCACAAGAAGGAAATCTATAGAGACAGAAAGTTAATTAGCGGTTGTGTAGGGCTGGGTTGGGGACAGGAGGGCAAGGGGAGAAGAGTGATAGCTAAAAGGTATGAGGTTTCCTATGATGCCCCCTGACCGTGGGGATGGTTGTACCTATCTGTGAATCTACTAAAAATAATTGAATAGTACACTTTAAATGGGTGAATTGTATGTTACGTTCCTCGTGTATCTGCAAAACTCTGCTTAGCAGTAAAAAGGGAATATATTAGAAAGACACAGATTCTTGTAACCTAAAGGCAGGACTGGACCTCCTGGTACTACTCAATGGCCCTTAAATTTTGGCCCACAGTTGTCCCTAATTTGTAACACCAACACCACTTTGGAACTCCTTAGAAAAGCAAACCCTCCATCCACGCTCAGACCTATGAAATCAGAAACTCTGGGAGGTGCGGCCCAGTTTCAACTAACTCTCTAGGTCAGGGATGTCCAACCTTTTGGCTTCCCTGGGTTATGCTGGAAGAATTGTCCCGGGCCACACATAAAATACACGAACACTCACAATAGCTGATGAGCTAAAAAGAAATCGCAAAACAATCTCATCGTCGTTTAAGAAACTTTACCAATCTGTGTGGGGTTGCCCTCAGAGCCATACTGGGCTGCATGCAGCCCCGGGCCAGACAAGCTCGCTGGCACTAGGTGATGGGTCACATGCCGGCTCCAGTTTGAGAATCACTGGCCTAGAGCACTGTGGAAAAGCCAAGAAGAGGCCATCTCACTGTGCTTTCTGGGCATGTGTTTCCTCAGTTGCTAGGGACAGACTTTCTGTATAGCTATCCTCCCCCACATCCCACAGTAGAAAATGGCCACCAACAGTTTTCAACATGCAAAACTTTTGGGAGACTATCCAAATTGAGACTGGCATCCGGTTCCTCTGGCAAATTCTGGGGGAGAAACTCAGGGGACCCAATGTGTGTCAGCAACCTCCGCAAGGGTGGTTCCAATGTTAACCCCTGAATGGAGGAAGGTTGGGATTGGGAAGGGCCAGTTCCCAGAAAAGAGGAAGGGGAGGCAGAAAAAACAATATGCATTCCTAATGGGCATCATTAGGAGAGAATTTAGGGTTACTAACCATCATAGTTTGTCGGGACTTTTCCTAGTTTTAGCATTGAACATCTCGGGATCTGGAAAACACTTCAAGCCTGAACAAACCGGAACGCAGGTCACCTGAGAAGTGAAGGGTGGGGTGGGGAGGGAGGGGCTTTCAGTGCTGGGGGTGGTTCACAAAAGGAAGAGTAGGAGTGGGTGAGATTTTCAAGTAGGGTGTTCGGTGATGTTCAGTGCATTTTTGGTTGTTACCGTGACTCGGGGAAGCTAGTGACAGCTCGTATGCTCAGGTCAGGCCTGTACAAGTAGTTCTGCTGAGAAACTCTTCTGTAGCCAAATGAAAGTATGGCTGATAACCTAGTTGCGTATTCGAATGATCTGGGAGCTTTAAAGCAAGGCTGGGCAAGAAGTTGATGGTGGTCCACCAGTGGGCCGCCAAGCAATTTGGGATGACTGCCTGAATTAAGAAAAAAGTGTCATAGCAGATGCCACGTTACACCAGCGCCTAGCAGCTAGGCCGCTAAATGAAAAAGAAACGCATTTTTTGCACACACACGTACAGCTAATAGAGGCGAGAATCGGCTCTTCACAATCGAGATGGCTGTTATGTACTTGAGCCAGTGAAAATAAATAGCTAGTGGGCTGCCACACATGGAGAAAATTAGAAGTAGCCTTTGCCCTGAACAAGTCTGCCGGGGCCTGCTTTAAAGTGCCTAGGTTGAGCTGAACACTTAGCCCCAGGGTTTCTGACTTCACTTGTCTAGGGAGGTTCCCAGGCATTGGTATTTTTAAAAGTCCTGCCCCAGGGGATTTTAACATGCAATTGGGTTGATAGGTGCCTTTGTGACAATCAGAGAGGAATGAGCCACAAAAGTGGGAGTCCTGGGAGGTGAAGTATTTGGGATTTGAGGGAAGAGGGAACCTCTGAGGCTGTAGAGCGATCTAGAAGGCTGGAGGACAATGATGAGGGCTATGGGCTTGTTCACGGAAAGAGGCCCTAGAGCCCAGATCCAGCAGAATGGAACTAGAGAGGCTATGTGCTCAGTGTCTACTCAGCAAGGGGTCAGGGAAGGTGAGAGTCATATTGGATCCAAATATCAAAAATCTTCAGGAGCCAGGAGCTAGCTGGTAAACACTTTGACTCTCGGAAAGGAAGACTACAGGCAGTGTGACAGGTGTGACAGTTGCTTGGCTTATTTACAGCCTCAGTATCTCAAATACTGTTGCTCCAGTATTTGCAAGGCCTGCTGGAAATGCTGGGATAGTTCAGCGATTGAGTGCTTGCTTTGCAATTGGGAGGTCTAGGGTACAATTTCTGGCCCCAGCCTGTGCAAACCCCGTATGCTGAACTATTCAGTGCAACTGCTAACCACTGAGATGGCTCAGTGGCAAAGATTCTCGCCTCCTGAGGTCTCACATCCACCTGTGTGGAATGAAACTATGTCACAACTAATAATGTACAACTATGGAGACTGCTCTGGGCCCTGCCCCCTTCTCTCTCTCTCTCTCTCTCTCTCTCTCTCTCCTCTCTCACCTTCTCTCAAATAATAAAATAAATTTTCAATTTCTGACAACATGGATGGACCTTGAAAACATCTTACTAGGTGAAATAAGTCAGGGGGAAGCTGAGATGGCTCAGCAGGTTAAGTACTCACTTTGCAGCCCTGGGGACCGAGGATTTAATCCTGGCCCCTGCCCGTGTGGACCCATATGCTGAACTGGGTTGTGCTTCCCATGTGGGAGACTCCCAGTTTGCTTCTCACCCCCCTGGTTCAGCCCCTGGCTTGAGGAGGCATGCCTCCCATGCAGGAGGTGCCAGCCCGGTTCCTGCCCTGCTCGGCCCCCGCCCACCTATGTGGAACAAAACCATGTTGAAGACTGATGATGTACAACTATGGAGACTGCACAGGGCCCTCCCACTTCTCTCTGTCTCTGTCTCTCTGTCTTTGTCAAAAACAATAAAATAAATCTTTAAAAAAAAAAAAGAAAGAAGTAAGTCAGACTGAAAGAATCAAGAAACATCTGACCTCACTTATAGGTGGAATATAAAACTGAAGGTAACAAAGAAACAAAAACCCATGGACACAGTCAGTAGTTTGGTGGTTACCTGAGGGAGGTGGGTGGGAGAGCTGGGGGTAGAGTAGGGAGGGGGCATCAAATATATGGTGATGGAAAGAGAGCTGATTCTGGGTGGTGAGCACATAATGCAATGCATAGACAATGTAATGTAGAATTGTACACCTGGAAACAATGTAATTGCTATCAGCAATGTCACCCCAATAAATTTAACAATTAAAAAGAAAGAAAAAATAACATATCTTACAAAAGAAAAGGCTATTGGTTTGGTGTAAAAACCTGTGATTTTGAAGTATCTCAATAAGACCAGAAGTGACTGTTTGATTCCACGTATTTGTAAAAGTGTACTTAATTACTTTACTATGTTTACACTGAGCCAATTTCAAGGCCCTGTCACATGATCTTACTTGGTCCTTTCTGTGTGTTGGATGGGTAGGTATCACAACACCTTTTGGCAGGTGAAGCCAGCCAAAGAAAGTGGTTACTTGGCTAGAGACACATGGCTAGAAAGAAGTGCTGGGCCTGGCATGAGGAGGTCTGACTTTTAGGACAGCCCTCTTTCCACCACGCCACATAGGAGAGTTAGTTCTTTCTCCCTACGGACTAGTGGAGCCTTCTGCATTGTGAGGGAAGCACATTCCCCAGCTTGGTTGGGCAACAGTTTGGACCAAGTGATACCAGCCCCATTGCATTGCTCAATTCCCTGAAGTGAGACTGGTTTAAGTGTCAATAAACTGTGCATATGATATAAAAATGAATCTTGTTGGAAGATTGGAGAAGCACTTAGCAGAGGAAGGAAGATTTTTGAGGTATCAAAGGAGGAGTCGGGGGTAGCTTGGTGGGCCTTACCTGAACTGTGTGTTTTCTCTTCCATCGTCCCTGCGTAGTCTGTACCATTTTCAGAAATAAATCTCACCTTTGCCAGCGTTCAGAAAAATTCAAATGAATTCAGTGCTTTCCCACGCCAGCATATCAGAAGTACCCTGCAAAACCTCTTTACACAAGGCTCCTTTTGACTGTGGACAGCTAATGTGTGTGCTCATATTTCATAGAAATTGGTGATCTCTATTCATCCTCCTCTCCCAGTCCCTCCCAAGTGTTCGAAGTTGCTTTGCATTGAAATGGGTGAAAAGCTGGCCGCCACTGAGGGTGGTTCTGAGCTGGAGAGCTGTCCTCAGCCCTGGAGTCCTGAATGGGGGTTTGATCGAGAGAAGAAAGATCTGTTCAGGGCTGGGTGTAGGGCTGTCTCCAGTTGTGCATCTGGAGGATATGTGCCCTAAGAGTTGTGTAGTCAGGAGAAGTCCTTGCTGGGCAGCCTTTTCTTTAAAAACAGCCAGGAAGATTCAGTCAACACTGATTCTTGAAGGTTAGGACTTCTTCAAGTTTATAGTGTCATTGTTTCTTTCTTTTTTTTTTTAATAGCTGTGTTGTTTGTGATAAACTATGTTCCTTAAACATGTAAATAATCATTTTCACACATGCTATGATCTACTGTACCCACTATGCATTAGACAATGGCTTAAGGACACAAAATGAATGAGACATTGCTTTTTTTTCCTACTGTTGTTTTTGTAACTGTTGGTCAAATATCCATGTGGTATTTAAAAAATTCCTAATCATAGAACTTTTTCTTTAATTTTGAGATCATCATATGTATTTTTATTATGTATAATATACATATAATTACTCATATAATGTACATATAATTACATTTACGTATTTTAACTAAATATAGTGTACAGTATATTCCCCATACTGCACTATACATCCCCATGACTATTTGGTAACTACCAATTTCTTACTTCTTAATCCTTTCACCTTTCTCACCCAACTCACAGTACCTCCCATCTAGTAACCATCAGTTTGTCCACTGTATCTATTAATCATAGAATTTTTTAAAATGATGGTCTTATTGAAATGTGATTCATACACATAAAGGTATGTTGCTGTTTTCTTCCAAGAGCTTTTCGTATATTTACAAACTTGTTCAAGCATCACCACTAATTCGAGAGCATTTCATCTCTCCTCTCTTCCCCTCCCCCTGGCAATCATTAATTTACTTTCTGTCTCTGGAGATTTGCCTTCTTCTGAACATTTCATATAAATGGCATCATACAACATGTGGCCTTTTGTTTCCAGCTGCTTTCACTTATCATAATATTTTCAAGGTTTATTCACATTGTAGCATGTATCAGTACTTCATTCCTTTAATACTTAATATTCCATTGTATGGATAGACCACATTCTGTTTATTCATTCATCAGTTGATGGACCTGGGGTTGTTTCCACCTTTTGGCTATTACAAATAATGCTCCTATAAACATTCACAAGTGTTTGTACAGACTCATGTGTTCATTTCTCACAGTATTTACCTAGGAATGGAGCTGCTGGGTCATATGGTAACTACACTTTGGAGGAATAATTGCCAGATTCTTTTTTAAAGTGGCTGCACCAACTTGCAATCCTACGAGCAATGTGTGAGGGTTCCAATTTTTCCATATCCTTGCCAACATTGGTCATCTTTCATATTTTAGCCATTCTAGTGAATGTGCAATGGTATCTCATTATGATTTTGATTTGCATTTCTCTGATGACTAATGACGTTAGCATCTTTTCAAGTGCATTTGTACAGTTCCTTTGGAGAAATATCTGCCCAAATCCTTTGCCATTAAAAAAAATTGAATTATCTTTTCATTGTTAAATTATGAGTCTTGGGTAGCCGGGAGGGCGCAGTGGGTTAAGCACTCACTTCGCAGCCCTGGGGACCGAGGATCGAATCCCGGCCCCAGCCCGTGTGGACCCATATGCTGAACTGGGGAGTGCCCCCAGTTCAGTTCTCATCATGGTGAGACCCTGGCCCAGTTCCTGCCCTGTGCAGCCCTGCGCCCACCTGTGGACTGAAAACTATGTGAAAAAACCAATGATGTGCAACTATGGAGACTGTTCTGGGCCCTCCCCCTTCTCTCTGTCTCTATCTCTGTATCTCTCTCTTTGTGTCAAAAACAATAAAAATAAATCTTAAAAAAAAATTATGAGTCTTTTATGTATTCTGAGTATTAATCTCTTATCAGAAATATGACTTGCAAATATTTTCTCTCATTTTGTGGGTTGTCATTTTACTTTAAGTGTCCTTTGACACACACAAGTTTTTAGTTTTAACAAAGTTCAATTTATCTATTTTTCCTTTTATTGTGCTTTTGGTGCCATATCTAAGAAAACCATTGACTAATCCAAGGTCATGAAAATACATTCCTGTCTTCAAAAAGTTTTATAGCTTTTCTTCTTACGTTTAGGTTCTAGAATTTAAATATATATATATGGGGGGAAGCCGGAATGGCTCAGTGGGTTAAGTGCTCACTTTGCAGCGCCGGGGACCGGGGATCAAATCCCGGTCCCGGCCCCGGCCCGTGAGGACCCATATGCTGAACTGGGGATCTCCCCCAGTTCAGTTCTCTCTCTGTCTCTGTCTCTGTATCTCTCTCTCTCTCTGTCAAAAATAAATGAATAAAAATAAAATAAATAAATATAAAAAAAAATTGTAGTGTATAACCTTTAAAAATATATATATATATATATGGTACAAAGTATGTGTAACGTCATTCTTTTGCTTGTGGATATTCATGTAATTTTTAACTACATTGAATTGCTTTTCTTTCTTTTCAATTAGACAGTAAACTCCACTAGGGGAGAGACCAAGGTAGTCTTATTAAATCTTTTTTATGAATGGGTGAATTAGATAAACAAAATACCAAGTTTTGTTTTTCTCTGAAATGATACCAACTCTTGTAGTAACACTGTTTTCACTGTGATGTTGGCAGTGAAAACCCCTTGAGAATAACAATTCAGAAACAAAGTAAATCACAGGCTAATAGATTGTAACTACTTAAACAGGCTTTGGTGTGAAACTGATTTGCTTTCTTTTAAGAACTATGTAACCTTGGGAAAATTACATTACCTACTTCTTATTAGGTAAAACGGGGATTTGGTAGGTAGTTGTTAAAAGGGTTGAGATCTTGTAACTACAGTGCTTTACACATTGCAAGCATTCATTAAATAGCAGTTATTGCAAAGGAGGATATTAATGTTGGGAAATCCTATAACATATGCTACCTTTTGTCCCAGATTTCCTCATGGTATTAATAGATTTCAAGATTTTTATTTTCTTCTGTGAATTGAGAATTGTTAGACCATTGATTTTTTTTTAAAGATTTATTTTTATTGTTTTTGACAGAGAGAGAGAGACAGAGACAGAGAGAAGGGTCGGGCCCAGAACAGTCTCCATAGTTGCACATCATTGGTTTTTCTAGTTTCATCCCACAGGTGGGCTCGGGGTTGCACAGGGCAGGAACCGGGCCAGGGTCTCACCCCGGTGAGAACCGAACTAGGGCACTCCCCAGTTCAGCATATGGGTTCACATGGCTGGGGCCAGGATTTGATTCTCGGTCCCCAGGGCTACAAAATGAGCGCTTAACCCATTGAGCCATCCGGCTTCCCCCTAGACCATTGATTTTTGATTTGGAAAGAAAGGCATGCACAAAAATACAATTCAATGTAGAAATGAACCTAACGATGTATGCAAATCCTCTGGAGGTCAGTGTCCTGAGCACTAGAAAGAACTTAGTGGATATAGGGGCTGACCAGGGACTCTGGGCATTTTGGATTTCATTGTAGCACATATTAGAGGTTAGTACAATAGTTATTTAATTATGTTCTGTTGTAGGTCAATTTGGATGGTTGAATTTTGGTCACGGGGGTCAGAAAGGATTCTCTGTTGAGGGATGGAGAAGTTGGAAGGAGGAGGAAACCTCGGATCCACTGCCAAGGAGAGGAAACGAACTCAGGTATGGATGTGACACACCTCGGTCCTAAGGCTCCAGTCCGATGGTAGGAACCGAGAGAACCACGTGCGATCACTTCTAACCGGCTCCTGGCCCTGAAGGGCCACTTCCGGGAGAGGGCGGGGAGACAAGAGGAGGCGTGCCGGGGAGCAGGCCGTTTGCACTGCCACAGGCGGAAGTGTGCCAAAGGTATTGGTGCTGCCGCTTCCGGTCCGGCTTACGCGGTCTCGATATTCTACGTGGTTTGGCGTGCTGGGACAGACTTCTCAGGGCAAGCCAGTAGGGTGGAGAGGCGAGCCTCGGAGTCTGGACTCAGAAGTCTGGAGTCTAGTGTGAGGATCTGAAAAAAAAGACCAGGAACCTGAATACGCTCTAACTTCTGTTTCCGAGGGGGCAACTTACACGGGGAACCCTTCTGCCCTGGTAACGGCCGAAGAGGAGATGGCGCCAGTCCGGGAGCGGCTGTGGCCCACACAGTGAGGAAGCGCGAGGGCGGAGCAACCCGAGAACCCTCGGGAGAAGAGCCAGAGCCGTCGCTGCTGCCACCACCTCCACCACCATGGAAGGGGCAAAGCCGACATTACAGCTCGTGTACCAGGCAGTGCAGGCGCTCTACCACGACCCAGATCCCAGCGGAAAGGAGCGCGCCTCATTTTGGCTTGGGGAGCTGCAGCGTTCGGTGAGGGGCCCAAAGAGGCCGTTCAGCCCCGAGGGGCCAGGGTGGAGTGGGAACTAGGCTCGAGCGGGAGCGTAAGCCCGGAGGCTGGCCTCGTGAGGTCCTCTTGCGGGAGGAGCTGTTGCCGCGGGGTGGGGCTGCGAAGCTACCTCTACGCGGCTTTTCGGAAACTAGTAGCAGCTTGGTCGGTCGCGAACTGGCCCATTTCCCACCCCGTAGAGTCTGATTTGTAGGTCCTATACTTTCCTTTGGCATCGGTGGGGTCCTCTTTAAATTTTACTCTTTGCGACTTGGTTCTTAGGCCCGGCTTTTCCGTTTTGTCTTTCTTCAACAAAATACAATCCCACTCTTTCTCTATCTTCCACTTAAGGATGTTTTTTATCCGTCTCCCCTCGCGAGGTGTCCCAAGTGTTGGCGTCCAGCAATTCCTTCCTAGTCGTAGATTTTGTTGATTTTTCACTCTAGTTTGAGTTCATTATTATCGCAACTTGCCAGGTTCAAAGATTCTTACACATGTGATTACCCCCCCTCCCCCCCATGTTTTGGAGTGCACGGAATTAAAAGAATATTAAATCTGATTTCGGAAAAATCTCTGCAGTTCTCATTGTGCTGCATATTGGTGCACTAACCTGATCTTTTCGATTCTGTAAGATGTGGTTATCATAAGCTGCCTTGATTACTCTATGTAACTGAGCATCCAGTGAGGAGTTTCATTACAACCTATTATACATACCTATTGTATTTCTACGTTTTTTGATTCATGTTTTTTATGCTTTAGTTTTTTTTAATATATTTTTATTTTTTTATTTTTGACAGAGAGAGAGATACAGAGATAGAGGCAGAGAGAGAACTGAACTAGGAGAGCTCCCAGTTTAGCATATAGTTCCTTCCGCAAGGGCCGGGGCGGGATTCGATCCTTGGTCCCCGGCGCTGCAAAGTGAGCGCTCAACCCACTGAGCCATCCCGGCTTCCCCCCTTCTCTAATTAAAAAAAAATATTTTTATTGTTTTTGACAGAGATAGAGAAGTGGGGAGGGCCCAGATCAGTTTCCATAGTTGTATCATCAGTTTTCCATATAGTTTCACTCCACAGGTGGGCGCTGGTCTGTGTAGAGCCGGAACCCAGCTGGCGGCCTCCCACCTGGGAGACACGCCCCCGTGATTCTTGACCCTGTGAGAACCGAACTGGGGGCACACCCCAGTTCAGCATATGGGTCCATACTGGCCGGGCCAGGATTCGATCCTCAGACCTCGGGTCTGCAAGATGTATGCTCAACCCACTGAACCATGCTGGCATCTCCTAATTTTTTTTAAAGATTTACTTATTGTTTGAGAGAAGGTGTGAGAGAGAAGTGGGGAGGGCCCAGAGCAGTCTCCATAATTGTATACCATTAGTTGTGACATAGTTTCATTTCGCACAGGTGGAGGTGGGGCAAGAACTGAACTGGGAGCCTCCCACATGGGAGGTGAGAACCTTCATAGCAGTACCATCCCATTGGTTACCAGCTGCACTGCAGCTCAGCATATGGGTTTGCACAGGCTAGAGGCTGGGATTCAATCCCGGGACTTCACAGTTGCAAGGCAAGCATTCAACCTGTTGAGATATCCGAGCATCCCCACCTTCTCTAATTTTTATACTCACCTTTGCTGTGCTTTTTTTTTTTTTTTTCCCCTGCATATGTGTGTGTGTACTTGATTTTGCTTGCTTTACATTTCTTAGTTTTGCATTTTTTTACTCCCAAGCATTTTTAAAAATTGCCCATCCCCTCTTATTTCCTTTCTAAAATGAAATAACTTGTAAAGGTACTCTGCCCTTTTAAATCAGTGCCTATGCTGCAAGTGCATAATATTTAAAATTTTGTAACTTTGACTTTGAATGTCACACTAAAAAACAATGGGGAAGTCCTGGATAACCTCATGGGAAGATAAAGGATTAAAAGACTCATAGGCTACACAAGAAAATCATTTTACAAAATGGTCTTATTTAGTGTTTAGTTTTTGTAATCTAAAAAGTGACAATTTGGTGACCAGTCCCAGATCTTCATATAGTTTTCAAAGTATAAATAGAAGAAATACTACACCATACCAAAAGTCAGCTCTTCCCTACTAAACCTGCTATTGTTAGGTGTACTTTAAAGTTGTTGTGTTTATTTTTTTATTGTTTTTGACAGAGAGAGAGAGAGAGAGAGATACAGAGACAGAGAGAGACTGAACTGGGGGCACTCCCCAGTTCAGCATGTGGGTCCGCACAGGCTGGGGGGGCCAGGATTCAATCCTGCGTCCCCAGTGCTGCAAAGTGAGCGCTTAACCCACTGTGCCATCCCGGCTTCCCCTAGGTGTATTTTAAATCAGCATTTGAGTGCTTACCATGTACTAGCACTGTGCTAGGTGTTGGTATATGGAAATGAACCAGACAAAAATCTCTGCTTGCCACATAGGATGTTTGTAATGATTGAGTTAATACCTACAGAAAGCTTAGAAAAGTTCTTGGAACCTAGAGCTCAAAATATATTAGTAATTGTTATTTAAATGTTGATCATTTTTCTCATTATTTTATACTACTTTCTGTTACAACCTTACATCATCATCATCACCATCGTCATTATTTACAATCAGGGTCCCAATAGGTCCCAACTTGAAATAGGATAATTGGAGGAGGGTTTATCTTATAAAGGTACTACCGTATTTTCCGGCGTATAAGACGACCGGGCGTATAAGACGACCCCCTAATTTTACAGTTAAGACATAGGTTTAGGCCTATATTCGCTGTATAAGACTACAGCCTCGGAAGTGGGGGGTAGTCTTATACAGCAAATATAGGCCTAAACCTATGTCTTAACTGTAAAATTAGGGGGTCGTCTTATACGCCGGAAAATACGGTATTTATAAAGATATGGGTATAATGTGGTACCTAAAGAGATAGTGTGGTAACCTACTGTAGCCAGATTGTTAACACCTATAGGCCAGAAGGGATAGGAGAGGGAGTGGTTTACTTTAGCTCTCAAGGAAAGTATAGAGTTGAAAAAAATACCTTGAGAGGAATGGTGGTTTTGGGTTGAAGGGAGATAGCCAGCATGAGGTGACATTGCAGAGAGGAAGCTGGAGGAATAAATATCTTGACCTTATTCTAACCTCTTCCGGGGATTCCCTATTGGGCAAACCCAACCAGAAGCTAGGGGACATGGGAACCTGTTGAGTCCATATAGGTCAGCACACTGGGGCAGAAAACATGGTAGAGGGGGTGGAAAAGGGGACCTGGGAAATATCTAGCATAGGCACGCATCATTTTTAGGCACCTTCAGCATCTGGATTGGCAATTCAGATAACATTTTGGCCTCTTAATTCCTTTACCTCTTTCTCAACCACCTGGTCACACAGTCACAACCTGGATCTTGTCTAAAAAGTCTCCTGCTCCCCAGATCACTAACTGAGACATTCTGCTCTGATCACAACCCACTGTTCAAGTGTGCTGGCTCAAGAATCTCAGGTAACCTCATATAATAGTTTTTTGTTTTTGAAGTCTTATATAATTTTCATTATCAAAATTAAAGTTTTATTTTTTAAAACAAAAAACATTTAAACTAAACTTTAAAAACTTTTTTTTTAAGTTACAAAATGGAAATTTTACAAGAAAAAGGCCTAACATGAAAAAGAGCAGTTATGTATAGACCTCCTTTGAAAAATGACAATTTAAGCTCCCTCTACTTCCTCTCATCCCATCTCAAACATAATTATATCACATTTTGGTTAAATCAATACACTGAACTCTGTAGCTTGTATACTTTAGTAATACTTCCTTTTTGTGCACCTTTTTTTTTTTTCTGATTGTAAACATTACCTTTTTCTTTTTTTCCACATTTGCTTCATTTTCTATATATCTATAGCAGGCCTGAGCAGGCTTGTTCAGGGCAAGGGCTAATTCTAATTTCTTCCAAGCATCACAGTCCAGTAGCTATTTGTTTTCTCAGGTACATACAGTTGCCTTGATTGTGAAGAGCCGATTCTCACCTCTAGCAGTTGTGTACCTGTGCGCGTGAAAACCGTGATTGTTTTATGTTTGGCTGCCTAGCAGGTAGGCCCTGGCATAATGTGGTGTCTGCTACAACACTTTTTTTCTTAACTCAGGTGGTCATCCCAAAATTGCTTAGCGACCGTGATTGATGTCTTGCTAAGCCCTAATCCATAGTAATCCATCCCAAACTTTTAGTGGACCGAAACTTGAGAGCCCTCTATCGCCTTTCAAATCTGGCTTGGTTGTTCTCCTGGTCTGTTACATAATTATTATCATAGGATCTCTATTTAACACTATCCTGGGGAATTCCCTTCACTTCTTTCTTGTATTGGATGCACTGAATCCTGGATTTCATGATCTTTTTTTGGTTTATTTTCTCATTTGATGGACAGTTGAGTCAGGAACCTTCACCCCCTTCTCTTTCATTATCTTTCTGTGTGTCTTTTTCTTGGACCACTTTTACCCTGAGAGAAGTCCTCTACTCTAGTCTTCTGCCAGGGTATTATAAACTAGGCTACCACTAAGTATGTTGGCTTTAATTTTCCATACTTTGCTGTATATAATGTGCTCCAGTGTATAATACACACCCATGCTTTAGGTCCAAACTTTCAGGGGGAAAAAATCTTGCGCTTTATTTTTTTAATTACAATTTTTGTTTATATTTAGATGTTTGTCTTTTTTTATTGTAAAGGAATTTTAGCATTTATTTTTTAACATATTATGGTACAAGATACTTTATGTAACAGATAACTACAAAATGGCAAGAACACAGATACAAGGTCAGAGAAAGGAAGGAGAGAAGGGAAAGAGGGCCCAGGATCACTACCTGGAGCCTGCAGAAGAAATGAGCCGGGAGCCTGGGAACGTGGTGGGCCGAACCACAGCCTCAGGTGGACTGGAAGCCTAGAGCTGACAGGCGGAGAAAGGGGTGGGGGGGTGGGGAGGAGGCGCCAGACTGAAGTACAGTATGACCCTGAACTAATTGGGGGGCTGAGCGAAGGCAATTATCATATTCTAAGGTATTATTTTGCATATGGATATTGTTATGATTTCTAGAGTTACACTTTTAATTCATAGGCAGAAATAAAAGTAATAAAAACTTTTATATAGATACAGAATTTGTGTTACCATCTATAATGCGCATCTTTATGTTTCCCTCACAAATTTGGGCAAAAGCGTGCGCATTATACATGGCAAAATATGATACTCTCCCATTTTCAGTGTTAGTCCTGCCCTTAGCTGAGTTTATTGCCCAAGAGTCCAGAGTCCCTCTACTTCAATCTTCCCAAGGTAAACCTTGAGTCTTCTGTGATGATGGGAGAGTAGTAGCCTGGCGGCTCAGTCAGGGAGAAAAATCTAGGAGACTAACTGCTTATATAGATTTTGAACCCACTCCTTTGTTTTCTGTTTCACCTGTGTATCTGCCTTTAGCTATGCTTGGTACTTCTAATATCTGAGTCTAACTGGGATTTTGCAAATGAATCAGTTTGCCCCTTGGTGGCATTCTCAGCCCATCCTCTCTCTCAACCCCCTAGGCTTATTTTAGCTTTCTAGTTTCCACAGTTGTATTAATATCATCATGTTTTCATTCTTTTTGTTCTTATGGATTCCCCCTACCTCCTAAACTCAGCCTTTGTTTTTTGTTAATCTCTTTACTCTGATTTTAGTGGCTTTTTGGAAGGGACCTGAGGGCAAACAAATATATTCAAACAGTTCAGTCATATTAAACAGAAGTTTCTACATTCTTAAATTTCATCAAAACCTTTTCCAACGATTGACCCCTACTTTTTCTTTATTAAGTCTTGTCTTTACTTTATCTAGTTTGGATTCCAGGGTCTATCATTCTACTCAGTTTCTTAAATAATACCATCAATCCTTCACTTCGGATTTGGTAAAACTTCAGCATGAGTGTGTCCAACTGCTTCTTCTCCCTTCTATCTAATCTAGTTGCTCTGCATCTCATTTTCTCAATTCTCAGGAACCTTGATCCTTTGGTTATACTGTGTCCCACTTGCACCTTCAGACTCCCTCTTTACTGGGTCCTTCCCATCAGCATTCAAATAGCTGTAGCTCCCATAATAAACAAATTGTTTTTTGAAGGGGAGAGTGGAGGGAATGCCACCTTTGTCCAATTTTGTGATTTCTTTGATTATGTCTTACCTCAGCTTTTATTACACTCTTTCTCACTGCATTTTTTTTTTTTTTTTTTTAAGTGGAGCCATTTTAAAGATTTGTTTTTGAGACGAGGTGAGAGAGGGAGGAGGGCCCAGAGCAGTCTCCATAGTTGCACATCATTAGTTGTGACATGGTTTCATTCCACACAGGTGGGTGTGGGGCCCTGTGGGACAGGAACTGAACTGGGGGCCTCCCACATGGGAGGCAAGAACCTTCACAGCTATGCCATCCCAGCGGTTACCAGCTGCACCGCAGTTCAGCATATGGGTTTGCACAAGCTGGGGTCGGGAATCAAACCCTGGACCTTGTGATTGTGAGGCAAGCACTCAACCGCTGAGTTATCCCAGCATCTCCCCCAATGCTTTCTTTTTCTTTTTCTTTTTTGTTAAATTTATTGGGGTGACATTAATTGGTATCACCCCAATGCTTTCTTGAAATGAAGAAACTTAACACATCTTTTTGAAGCCCAGCCTAAATTCCTCTTTCTGATTGAAGGCTTAATTTTTTTCAACTGAAAGTCATTTCTGCCCCCAGTGAACACCTAGAAGACTTTATTTAATTTCATTCATTCATTCGTTTTGTTTGTTTGCTTTTCTGAAAATTTGTTTTGTCTCTCCTAGTAGGCTGTATAGGGTTCTTTTATTTGTTTATACGATTTGATACCCATAATTGAAGGAATAAACCATGATTATTAAGAAAGAAATGATCAATATGCCTGACACAGGTTCTTAAAAATGTTTTGTTGGGGGAAGCCGTGATGGCTCAGTGGGTTAAGCGCTCACTTTGCAGCACCGGGGACCGAGGATCGAATCCCGGCCCCGGCCCGTGCGGAACCATATGCTGAACTGGGAGCTCACCCAGTTCAGTTCTCTCTCTGTCAAAAAAGAAAAATAAATTTTAAAAAAATTAAAAAAAAAAAAAATGTTTTGTTGAATGAGTAGTGCCTTGTAGTCACCTCCAAAGGACAGTTGGATAACTCAGATTTGTCTTTATGAATTTCATTTATTTTTGCTGCTGCTCTCTACCATATCCATGAGTAATTGCAAATAAATGATATTGTTCAGCCTCCTATGACGGTGTTTTCAGTCTTTCCTTTTTTTTTTTTAACAACCTTTATAAGTTTATATTGCTCTGATTTTATGTTATAATTTGAAAGACTTGGATATAGAGAGAAACTTTTTGACTCAATAAGGCTTTTTCAAAGTAGTCAGTAAGTGACATTTTTACCCAAAAATCTGTTTTAGTGTAGTAACAAGCATAGTGTTCTAATTTTCAATTTTCAGTTGGTAAGGAACAGAATTTGCCTGGTTTGTTTCAATACTACTTTGAAGAATACACATTTTGAAAAACTATTATCCTTTCTTCCCTCCATCCCATCACACTTCACTAATCTTTGAGTCGGTTAGTACAGTTGTTGTTTTTTTAAGATTTATTTTATTGTTTTTGACAGAGACAGAGAGAAGGGGGGGTGCCCAGAGCAATATCCCTCGTTGAACTTCATCAGCTTTCTACATGATTTTTTGTTCCGTACAGGTGGGTGGGGGGCACACATGGCAGGAACTGAGCTGGGGGCCTCCAGCTTGGGAGGCAAGCCCCCTTGAGCCAGGGGCCGAATGGGGTGGGGGTGGGGTGTCAAGAACCAAACTAGGGTCCTCCCACATGGGAAGCACACTGCGGTTCAGCACATGGGTCCGCACGGGCCGGGGCCGGGATTCAATCCTCAGTCCCTAGGGCTGCTTAACCCGCTGAGCCATCCCGGCTTCCACCATTTAGTATAGTTCTAATAACCTGGTTCAAATAGATTTGCTGTAAAGGTATAATTTGGATATGGCTTAGCCCATGATATTAACATCGTTTTCCTTTCATTAATATTTGTATAAAAGCCATTTTCTGAAGAATCTATATTTATTACTCTAAACTTTTTTATTCCACCAGAATTCTTGGAAAAGCCTACAAACCTACAGCCATGGTTTTGTTTTATGTGATAGGCATATATGTCACTGATATCTTCAAGGTATTTTAAAAGAAAAAATATTTTGAGACAAATCTTAAAGGAAGCTTATCTACCAGTGGAATGTTCTGAGTACCTGATTGCCTCCTTTGCCTCCAGTAACCAAAACTAGCAAACAGTGTAGAAAGCAGTGGAAGGAAAGACCATCTTTTTATGGGGCTAATGAATTATGTTATTCATTTGTTCTAACTTTGTAATTTAGATTATAAGGAGATTACTTTTACAGAGACAGTCTATGGGTTAGAGGTTACCTCAAAAGTTTTGTAGTTCAATCTGGAAACTGAAAATGAATGACTAAAAGCATAAATCAATTGAAATCAAATGCTTTGATGGACTAAGTTGGCATTGTCATGTTTGGTTTATCACATATCCTTGTGAAATTTCTTATAAATATTAGGAAGTTTATGGGTCATGGAGTATCAGCTTTAAACTTCTTTTCTAGTCATTTTTCTCTGGAATTTCTTGATTCTTTAGCCTAGTTCTAAAATGTAGGGTTTTGGGTTTTTCTCTCAGCTGCAGTCATTGATTTGATTCATTTGAAAATCTAGGCATTTTTTTATTTGTATGCTCTCATTCTCCAGTAAAATGACCCTTAAAACATACTGTAGGGGAAGCCGGGATGGCTCAGTGGGTTAGGTGCTCACTTTGCAGCCCTGGGGACCGAGGATCGAATCCTGGCCCCAACCCGTGTGGACCCATATGCTGAACTGGGGAGTGCCCCCAGTTCAGTTCTCACTGGGGCGAGACCCTGGCCCAGTTCCTGCCCTATGCAGCCCCGCCCACCTGTGGAATGAAACTATGTGGAAAGACCAATGATGTGCAATTATGGAGACTGTTCTGGGCCCTCCCCCTTCTCTCTGTCTCTGACTCTGTATCTCTGTCTCTCTCTGTCAAAAACAATAAATAAATCTTTAAAAAAAAACCAAAACAAACAAAAAAAAAAACATGTACTTTTTCTGTGTATAAGACGATACTTTTGTCTAAAATTATTAGACCAAAATTGTGGATCATCTTACACATGGGGACATCTTATACAGAAAAAACATGTTAACATAGAAAACGTTATAAACACCTTATATGGATCAGTTAGTTCATTGAACATAGGAATATAGTAAACCCTTGAAAAACATGGGAGTTAGGGGCACTGACCCCTTGCAAAGTCGAAAATCTGCGTAAAACTTTTGACTCTTCAAAAACTTAATAGTCTGTTGTTGATCAGAAACCTTAGCAATAACAGTTGATTAACATGTTTTGTATGTTACATGTATTATATACTGTATTCTTACAATAAAGTAAGCTAGAGAAAAATATATTGAGAAAATACATTTATAACATTTGCTGGAAAGTGTCCTTGTGTAAGTGGACCCACGCAATTTAAAGCTGTGTTGTTCGATGGTCAACTGTACTGTATGCCTTACATTGCTGGAAACTATAAATAGATAAGTAAATGATAAAAACCAAAATGACCTTTCTCCTAAAGAGTTTACCAGCCTGGCTCTGTCATCTAATATGGTAGCCGTTAGCCAGATGGCTATTGTGGCTATTTAAATTTAAATTAATTAGAATTAAATAAAAGTTAAAATCAGGTCTTAGTGCAAATATGGACATTATGGCTTTGGTGTATTGGAGCCTATGAATGAGAATTTGTGGTGGTATTTCTCTTGGCATGGTAGTGTGTTATCTGGTGTCACTTATCCATATTTGGATTAGTTTATTTCTTGTGTTCCCAAGCCTTGGATCAGAACTGATAATTTGATTCAGGTTATAAAGTTATCAGGGCACTGCTACATTTCCCAATTATAAGTTGTTGTTGTTTTTTCTTTTTCTACCAATTATAAGTTTTCTTCCAAAGCTTTCCAGTTATTTCTTCACTATTCTTTCCTATAGGTTGTGCTGATATTTATAAGAGAAATTGAAAATACATTTTATAGATTTTTTTTTTATTGTGGTAACATATTCATAGCAAAATTTTATCATTTTAACCACTTTTAGGTGTCAGTTTAGTATACATGTTGTTGTGCAACAGTCACCACCACCCATTTCTAGAACTTTTTCACCCCCCAAACTAAAATTCTGTATCTATTTAATGATAACTTTCCATTCTCTTTTCTCAGCCTTAGCTTTTTCTACTTTTTGTCTTATCAGTTTGACTACTCCAGGTACCTTGTATAAGTAGAATCAGTTACACAATATTTGCCCTTTTATATCTGGCTTATTTCACTTAGCATAATATTTTCAGGGTTCATCCATGTTGTAGCATGTGTGAGAATGTCATTCCTTTTTTAAAACTGGTAAAATAAACATAAGAAAGCCGGGATGGCTCAACGGGTTAAGTGCTCACTTTGAAGCCCCGAGGACCAAGGATCGAATCCCGGCTCTGAGGCCCCCAGTTCAGTTCACAAAAAAAAAAAAGAAAATCTATTATTTTAACTATTTTTAAGTGTACAATTCATAGCTGTAAGTACATTCACATTATTGTGCAACCATCACCACCATCCATTTCCAGAACTCATTTCATCTTAATTAGAACTACAACTCTGTGTCCTTTAAACAGTTAACTCCCCATTTCTCCCTAGCAGCCACCATTCTGCTTTCTGTATCTCCGAATTTGACTAGGTACCTCATATAAATGGAATCATACAGTATTTGTCCTTTTGTGACTGGTTTATTTCACTTAGCATAATATCCGCAAGGTTCATCTATGTGTATCATGTGTCAGAATGTCATCCCTTTTAAATGATGAGTAATACTGTATGTACCACATTCTGTTTATCCATTCATCTGTCAAATACTTGGGTCGCTTCCACCTTTTGGTTATTGTGAGTAATGCTAATATGAGCATGGTTGTAAAAGTACCTGTTCAGTCCCTGCTTTCAGTTCTTTTGAGTACATATCCAGAAGGGGAATTGCTGGATTATATGGTAATTCTGTTTGTTTGTTAGTTTTTAGGAACTGCCATACTGTTTTCCAGATTTTATAGAAATTTAAGCTCTGTTGAACTTAAAAACAAATTTAATTCGTAAGAAGTTGAGATTGCTCAGATTACCTCTTCTGTATTTCTCTAACTTGTACCCTGGTATAGAACTATTACCAGAGAGTGTTTTATTGCTGTACAGGTAAAGCCCCAGAGAGAAGCTTTATTTCTCAATTAGAAGTTCACAGTCTTGCTGTGATTAAAAAAAAGGGGGGGAGGGGATAGTTTTGTAGTATTTGGTATGCAGAACCTGTTGAAAGCGCTGATTTAATTTTCCTCTTTCAGGTAGAGTTCCTAAAATGAAAATATTGTGAACCATGTGTTTTTTTCCCTTGGTAATGAATTTTCTAACAGTTTACATTATGGTTTTCATTTAATTTTCTTAATTAAGCCCATAGCAAGCACAGTTCTTTTGTTTTTCTCTGAATTCATTGTTTCCTTGTTGTATTTTCTGTCTCAGCCATGATGTAATAATACCATTTAAACAGATAACCCTAAAGCAGAAGAATATACATACTTAAAACTAGACTTGAAAGTATACATTTTTACATAAGAATTCAGAGTTTTCTAACACTTCAAAGTATTCTTTGTAATTCTTTAAGATAGACATGTCATATTTCTAGAAGATTGAAAAACTTTGATCTTCAGCACAGTGTTAACATTCTGAATTGGTTTGATGATATCCTTATCTTTTGGTTTATATAGTTGTTACAAACTTGCTCAGATAGGCAATGATTAAAGGAAATACATTTTCTGTATTTTTGGCTTTCAAGAAGCCTTCACACGGGCTACCCATTTGCTTCAAATGAAATGGTTTGAAGCTCATCATTTTCTACTTTTAAAGCAAGGCTGCCTATTTAATCAGGCCCACAGTGAAGCTATTACCAAGGAATGCAAGCTTCAGTCACTCCCAACCCAAATTTATTTTATGTACCCAAATGTATTTATCTTTTTTTTCAGGGCCATTCTTGAGGTTAATATTCACACACATGGGTGTCTGAAGGTTTTTTTAAAATTTGGATAGAAATTCTTTACACTTGTCATGAAAAAATTATGGCAAGATTTCTCAGTACCGTTATGTGTGACCAACAGCCACAGATTTGAGTCAGAATTCATTTGACGGAGGTCATATGACACAGGATTGTTTGAAAATCCTTGTCCCAGAAAGACTGGGATTTGATTAGAAACTAAGGAGACCACAGTGTACAGTGCTGTCATTTGGTTTTGATTCCTTTCCTTGAGCTCAAGATAGAATGCCTATGGCACTGTAGTCTTCCAAAGTTGACTTGGAAAGTGTTTGAGTATTTATTTCACCTGAAATTTCAATAGCTTATGATATTTTAAAGAGTCGTTTTTAGCCAGGAATCTCTTCCCTATCATAAGGGAAATAATCTCTCTTTTAATTTTAAATTATTATGAAGATGGCTGTGAAATGTAACTTGTCTATAATCCTTTTTGCTTCTAGAAGAGTTATTTGTACATATAAGGATATTTTATGGGTCTTGCAGCTTGCTAGTGGCTTTATTTTTTGTTTACACTCTTGCTTTTGGAGGTATGCACTGTTTACTCAACATTGCTGTGGTGAAAATATTAGCTAAGTTTCATTTCATCCTGGTTTCTGCATTTCAGGCTATCTTGAGAAACAGGTTATTTTGAAAAATATTTTTATGTAGTGATGGTTATCTTTTGAGCTCCATAGCTTACATTTTTTTCACTATCCCTTCCAGTCATTTTCTCTCCCTGCTGTCTAAGAAAACCATGATAAAGTAACTGTGACAGATCTATTTGTAAAATTCTTTATTTTTTTCCCCAGGTTATATTGTTATAGTTTCAAATCTTCTCAAGTGTGTCTTAAGCTGCAACCACAGTTGAAATTCATGGCTTTTGAGGGGTGGAGAGCATTTGAGCACTTGGCCAAGTACCTGGGTTTGCTCTCTTCCTCCTGCTGCAGGGCTGAGGGAACTAAAAGGAGAAGTTGAAAAAGTCTTAAGAGGACTCTATTCCAGGCTTGAGACTCATCACATCCACATCCAAGCCAGGGTCGGAGCTTCCCTTCATTCCTGTGAGGATCCCAGGGCCAGGGAGAAACCTCCCTGCTGCAGTGTGATCTGACTAAAATGCAGCACAAATGCCTGGAACTTTCCATGCTCATTATGCCCTGGGGTCAGATCTTTTTTCACGGTCTCTCTTGACCATGTCTGGACAGTGTGTTTAACAAGAAGAAATTCTCCTTTTGCCACAGTGACTAATACATAAGTTGGCTCTGTAAAATTCTTTTTTTTTTTTAAAATTAATTAATTAATTTATTTATTTATTGACAGAGAGAGAGAGAGATACAGAGACAGAGAGAGAACTGAACTGGGGGAACTCCCCAGCTCAGCACATGGTTCCGCATGGGCTGGGGCCGGGATTCGATCCCCGGTCCTGACGCTGCAAAGTGAGCACTTGACCCACTGAGCCATCCCAGCTTCCCCTGTAAAATTCTTATAAAGGATTAGATACAAAAACTTAGGATAGTTGACTGATTTTTAAAAATCACGCTCTGTTTTCAGGCTTCTTTTTGTTAAATTTATTGGGGTGACATTAATTGATATCAATTACATTGTTTCCAGGTATACAATTCTATATTACATTGTCTATACATCGCATTATGTGCTCACCACCCAGAATCAGCTCACTTTCCATCACCATGTGTTTAATTCTGTTTCAGGCAAATTAATTAGACTTGTTCTTTCTGTACCTGTCTTATGAAAGTGATTTTTTTCTGGATTGGGTAAATTTTTATTTTCTAGGTCTATATACATTGACACAGGACATATAACTAAAACATTGTGTTGTTTTACTGATAGTGTTTTTATTTGAGTTCTTTTTGCTCTGTACTCTGACCTAGTTCCCCTTCTATACATTTTATTCATACTATAAATGTATGATAAATCTTTGAAGTATTTAATAAATCTATTAGTTGCTAATGAAAACACTTGAAAAAGCACAATAACCTGACACTTGTTACTTTTCAAATCTTATTGAAATATTTGTATTTACAGAGTTCATTTTCTGTTTGCCAGAACTCTTTTTTCCTCAGTGAAGTATTGGATTAATAAGTAATGCTGCTTAATTTAAGGAGTTTTTGTGTAGGATTAACTAGCAGCCCTAATCTGCTTCTAATTCTTGGCAGCTAATGAATTGCTAGGGGCTCCTATCTGGGTGTGTGCTTGCATTGTGGAGGGACTTTTTCAGTGATTTCATTTGATTCGGCAGTTTTAGAACTGTTGGTATAGAAGCGAGTCTTGGAGCAGCAGTGCACCATTAAAGGAAAAAAAGGGCAAGTACTTATAGGATCTACTGTGAAGTACCGGTATAATGAAAGACAGAGTATGTTATTGAAAGGGTTACTGGGCCATAGCCTGCTTCATATTCATCACATAGTCATGGAAATATCTTTTGAAAAAAATGATATAAAGGCCTGTTCTGCTACTGCTTTGTGAAATGGAAGATTGAAATTAGACGCTTAAATAGAAAATGTTCTCTTGTTGCAGCCTCTTTGAAATGTGCTGTTAGTGGGAGCTGCAGCTTCCTCCTGCCGACTGAGCCCCAGGCTTCGGTTGAGATGGTCCTTTCAGAAATGTGGAGCTTAGTCCAAGCCTGGATTTCAGTGGGTAGCACCTGGCATCTGTGGCTAGAAAGTCCTATGAAGTGTAAGTGCTTTATTCTTTCCTTGTAAAGATTCCCTTTTCCTTCCTCCTCCTCTTTCTGCAGCTTAGCAGAAGGGAAGAAGAGTGAGCGCTGGACTGTAGTGCCAGGATAGCAGGATTTGGTTTGGTTGCATTTTCTTTATGAATTGGTGACCAAAATAAGATCACTTGTTTTTGGATGTGAACAATTTTAAACCCTCCTGGATTTCAAATAGAAGTGATAAATTATGACTTCTTAATGTAGAGTACCAGTACTAGCAGTATCATCCTGGGTAATTTTTCATTGACAGTTTACAGTTTGCCCTGTTTCTTTAGCGGTCACTTGTATCTTTTGTTCTTGTTCCAAAAGACAGGTATTTGAAATGAAAGGCACATTTGACCACTGGGTGGAACAATATCAAGACAAATAGGGATGTTTGAAATGAGAAGACAGCTGTTCTTTCACTTTGGTTCTACTTGATACATATGCATAAGGAGCAATTTGAGAATTTTTCTAAGTCCATTTGCTCATAGAATTGTCCTAGGAAACTCACAGCTGCCATTTATATTTTAGTTAAGTTATAAAATTTTAAAAATTGGTAATAACATAATGGGCATTATGTTAAGTTTTATATTTGGCTTAGTTGCCTGGGGCTAAGTGCTGTTTCCTTTCTTCCTTTTTCAGAAATAATGGTAACATTTTAAAGGAAGCTCATTCCAGGAAAGATTCCCATTTTGGCGAGATTTTAAGGTTCCCTTCACAGAAATTTTCCCAAAATTCATATTTTAGTTAGGAAAATATTGAGCTGCTTCTCATTGCTAAAACAAAATATGTATTTAAAACAAAACCAAGGCTCAATGTGGGCAAGGCAAGTGAAGTTCTACAAGTGAGGATTCTGAATGAAAAAATCTCATCCTCTCAGGGCCTTTTGTTTTCTTTATCTTTAAAGAGCTGATTCACTTGCTCTTTAATGCCCTTTCTCTCTCAACATTTTAGATTGTGTTCTTACAGCTGACTTCCAATTCATTAAGTATCTGAGGTACCTAGTAAAAGGATGGGCTTCTTGTTTGGGAAAACAAAGATATGTTACAGACTTAGGAGATAATGGTATCTTGTCATTTTGATTCATATTTATATATACTTCATTTTTATTTTTTATTTATTTATTTTTCTTTCTTTTTTCTTTTTGTTTTTTATACTTTATTTTTAAAAATACGAGGACTGTCCAGAAAAAATCCAGCCATCGTCAGCATAACAAGAACGGTTACATGTCTGGAAACTTTCCAGACAGTCCTCGTATATGCTTTATTCAAGTGCCTCTTATGGCCAAAAGATTTGAGCTGTGGAGATAATTAAGGTTATTCTTTGCTTTTGAAGAGCTTACAGTTGTTCAGAGAAGATGGAAAGAGGCACAAGTAATCAGAACACAAAGTTTTACAGTTGAGCTGTTACAGAGTCAAGGGTACCTTATAGTAAGGATTCCTGCCTCGAGTATTTTCTCCTTATCTAGCTTTCAGGAGTTTGAGTATGATGTATTTATGTGAGATATTCATTTATTAGTATAGGGGAGTGGGGAACGGATGCCCTCTGTTGCCTTGGTGTACCATAGTCTTCTTCAGTTTCATTGTCCACTGTTCTCATTGGTGGGGTTTTGTCAGTGATCCTGACCTCCTCTGAGTAATTCATGTTCTTCCTTGATTCTGGTGGGACTTGTGCAGGATAACTTAATTTTTTTACCCTTTCCTCAGTGGCAGGAGACCTCTGGTAGCATTGGTGTAGTATCATGGGCTAAAGAGTGTTTTATGTCCTAATCTGTAGGGGAAGAGGTTTTTTCTTTTACCCTTCACTACATCTGCAGTGGTCTTAACCTGTGCCTTGGGGTTGACCTGATTTGCTGCCTCTCCCACACAGCTAAAGGCTTTTGTTCAGTAGGGGAGAAGGGTTCAGTCAGAGCTTTTGTGCTTTTTCTGCAGTTGAAGCTGCTCCTCTTCTTCAGGATTGCACCACCGAAGGTTTTCTCTGCTCTTCTACCCCACCCCCAATTTTCCCCCTGGTCATCAGGTTGAGGTCTTTGGAAAAGAACGTATAGGTGGTTGTGAAGTTCTCTTGTGCCTGAGTCCTAGGAGTTTTATAGACTTATGCTAGTCCACACTCAATCTATATCAGTTTGTTAATAATTTTAGCTGAAATTTTAATACCTGGTTGTCTGGTACCCTGCATCTTTTCCTCTTTTGTTCTGTCACAGATGAGCCAGAAGTTGCCTCTTGTTCTTGGACAGTTTTTAGATTTCAGTCCACTTCGTTGCCCTGGGACCTCTGCTTTCTAATGCATTTAAGAAAAGTTATTTTGTAGTTTATTTGCTTTTATTTATTGTTAACTCGAAAGCAATATAATGTATTTGCTTTTGTTTATTGTTAACTCATGGAAAGCAGTGTTCTTTCCAGCTTTCTACATCTTAGGTGAATGTAGAACTACTTTCAGGTTTTTTTGTTTTTTGTTTTTAAGATTTATTTATTTATTTTTAATTGTTAAGTTTATTGGGGTGACATTGGTTGGCAAAAATTACATAGGTTCCAGGTGTCATTTCCTTTCTGTTTTTTTCTTTTATATGTTTCAGGTGTATAAAACCACATAGTGATTAGACATTTACACAACTCACAAAGTGATAACCCCAACAAGTGTACTGCCCATCTGATACTGTACATAGCTGTTACATTACCATTGACTATACATTTCCAGAACTTTTTTATCTTTTCCATCTGTAACTTGCACCCATTAAACAGTAACTCTCTCCATTATCCCCTTCTTTTAACTCCTGGCAGCCAAAATTCTATGTTTCTGTGACTATTTTGAGTAACTCAGATACATAGAATCATACAATATTTGTATTTTTTGTGTTTGGCTTATTTCACTTAGCATAATCAATGTTCACATTGTAGCATGTAATGGTACTTCCTTACTTTTTTTTTAAAAAGATTTATTTTATTGATTTTGGCAGACAGAGACAGAGAGAAAGGGAGGGCCCAGAGAGCAGTCTCCATAGTTGTACATCATCAGTTTTCAACATGGTTTAATTCCACACAGGTGGGCGGGGGGCCGCGCAGGGCGAGAACGGGGCTGGGGGCCTCCTGCATGGGAGGCACGCCTCCTCAAGCCAGGGACCGAACCAGGGGGCAAGAACCGAACTGGGGACCTCCTGCATGGGAAGCACACCCCAGTTCATCATATGGGTCCTCATGGGCCGGGGCCAGGATTTGATCCTCAATCCCTGGGGCTTCAAAGCGAGTGCTTAAACCACTGAGCCATCCAAGCTTTCCCCTTCCTTACTTTTTTTTTTTTTTTTTATATTTATAGAGAGTAATTATTTTATCTTCAGTGCATATTTATTTTTTTATTTTACTTTTGACAGATAGAGAGAGAGACAGAGACAGAGACAGCTAGAGAACCGAACTGTGGGAACTCCCCAGTTCAGCATGTGGGTCCGCCTGGGCCGGAGCCGGGATTCGATCCTCGGTCCTCGGGGCCTCAAAGCGAGCGC